>JAKWJA010002490.1:10407302-10682302 GCA_027704765.1 Solanum habrochaites | reverse complement strand
AAAAGTGTTTTTCCATGAGTTGGGAAATGTAAACTATTTTCCCCACGACGAATTTTGTGAATACTGATTGTCTTATAATGATGCAAGAGAATAGTTGTTCTTTTTGCTAAACACGGGTGGATTGACTCATATCATTAGATGCTTTTTATGACTGTCGCTAAGTATCGTAAGTAATTGGCTTCCCGTTGGTTTCACTCATTGATACCACGAGTCATTCTTCGTTGATAAATGATCACTATTAAGTCAGACTCATAGAATTTGATCAATCCTATTTACTGTGTATGTGGAAACTGAAAAAAATAATTCTCTTTCTCTTCATCATCTGATCCCTCAGTGTATCCGAAAACCCACTATTCTATTTTCTCATCATTCAAATCCATCCCGTCACGTATGTTTGTTCTTTTCTTAATCAATGAAGGAGATTCGTTTTACTTGTATGACCTAGATGTCTCCTTATTCTCCGAAAAGTGATTCAATTGATGGATTGTTGTATGATATCGATATCTTGATGGATTGATGTTTCCAATCTTTCCTTCTTAGAACGGATTGTTTGACCCCATAAGGTGGACAACATGGTTGGCTCCAGAAGCAGATACCCCCTATTTCTTATAGAGAATCTCCCTATTGTTCGAGAACTAGAAAGAGATTCCTTAACAAGACAGAATTTAAGTTCGAATTAGGATACCTATCAGAAGTTTGCGCAACTATCATAGATGAGTGGATCATCAATGATTTTACCTTCGAACTCTATTTGTAAACCCAACTCGAGCAACGGGAAACAAAGAAAAGGTGTTTACGCCCGGATTCCAACAATAAGAGAAGAAAAGGAATGAATAGATGAAATCTCCCCGAGCATTGCGATCTCAGTTTCTGTCGATAATCATCTGACTCATTAATTTCGATGATCAATTTCTTTAGACAGAAAGAAGTTATGTAAACACTACCCTCGATATCTTCCTTATCAGATTCCAAATGTGGATACAACAATTTTTTTTTGAAGAATTTGGCCATGATATACCATAAGCCATGAAAATGAAGAAATAGATACAAATTTTGACTGATACTTATTATTGGCAATGGTCTGAAAAAGTATCTAACATATCAATTTAGATACTCCTAATTCTACTACCTAACCCCCTACCCCGTAGAAGTAAGAACCAGGCATATATATTTGGAAAGTTCCATTTTGAGAGAGCTTAAAAGCCTTCTCGTTGAACGGTTTCATAACGGCTTCCCTTTTCAACACATTTCTTTAGACAAGACTTTGTTTTTTTTTTCCTTTTTAAGATGATAATCATTTCTAAAACTGGAGTTTGATCAACCTAGGTTTGGGAATTGAAATTGAGATATTGATGCAGTTCTCTCCCTTCTGAATGAATAGATTCATATATGCACGAGTTGACAATAGTTCTTTCAAAATTGACTATTTCCCCTCTGTTAGAGGTGTTCCTGAAATGTTTGCGATCGTCCAAAAATATAGGAACAATAATTCGGATCAACTTGGAAAATGGTAAGATTTTGTAAGTTAACCTTATGTCACCTACGTTGTGGACATCATTAGGTCATGAATATTTAATGTGTGGTGAAATCGATTGGTGATAGTATCTCTCCCCCAAAAGCCTGTTTCTTTTTCCGACTTCACAAAAAATATTTTGTTGCGAGATGAAAAAGATATTGATAAATTGTCCATTACTAAACCCAAACTATTGAATGGGCCTTTCTACAGAAAGGATATCATTGTTCCACTAAAGCAGAAGTATGTGATTATTCAAGGATGAAGTGAATTGTGCTTTATAACATGTAGATATCAATGAATTTACTATGAATGGTTTCACGGGATTCAACCAATTGTCTTTATTGTGGACTATCATTGAGAAATAGTAATTCGGTACAAAGGATTTCGTTGCGAATAGTCAGTATGGCATGAGACATCCAATCCCTCACTTTGGTAACGTATTGTAAAAGATTGTGATATTGTTCCTTTCCTCCATTTATCAAGAATTTGTGGATTTTCAGAATTCATTATCTGTCCAATAAGAAGGGTTTCAATTTTTTCAAATGAGCAATTTTGCAGACCTATTGATTCTTAGAACTTATTACAGAGTTTGACTTCCGGACCTTTCAATTTCTTCATAGATGTAGATCGCTCGACCTATGCATAGGGGATAATTCGACTCACACAGAAAAGGAACTGAGTGAGCAAAAAAATAAAATCGACGTTGGACAAAAAGATTTGACTTGGCAAAAAAGAAACGAATTGACTTAGCAGAATCTTTTTTGTCGATAACCTCAGACCAATCAATCGAAGATTGCTGATAACTTATCGATCAAACACTACTTGAAAATGGGCTCTATAGCTTCGAAAAGGATTGTTTCCAAATGGTGCAAGGCACTCTTGTCTCCCATTGGACCCTTTTGTATCTATATCATCAGGATCCCGATTCAAAAGGGATCTCTTCTCGGTTTGAAAAATAAAATGTGCGTCGACCATTTCTTCAGACGCTTTTCACATTCATTAAATATTGTGATCCGTATATTTCATTAAGTTCTATTATTCATACTATCCTTTCTTTTTGCATCCCTTTGATTCCATATTAAAAGTTGCGATCAGATCTATTCATTTAAAAAAAAATCGATTCATACATTTTCTTTGTACCCATTAGTACTTATATTTGGTTTGTTAGATTTTGGATAAATCTATCTTGGTGGGCTTTCCATTATGTTTTTGCTATAAAATACCAATATTTTTTGATTTTGGTCTTCTAAATCATTCCGCAGGATATCCTGAACCAATTTTTTTCTTTTCTGATCCTTCGAGAAAAAGATTCATTCTCTTCATAACAAATAGAGTAGAACCAATACAGATTTCTTTTGTCGTCTTCATCCCTGGGCCATAATTCAAGAATTGTTTTTGATCCCAATCCGCAGGAATCAATAGAAAAGGCAAATCCCCTATTAAACAAAGCCGGAATCCGGTTCGAATAGTATAGATTAATATATCTGCCATTTCTTGAAATCTTTCTTCTGATGCAAAATTGTAGTGTAACGTGTATCCTCCCTTGTTCCGGTCATTTAATAGATGAAATAAATCAAAATATTGATTTTTGTTCAAGAATGAAATCTTATTGGAACTGTCCATATTGGGTTAATCTTTTGGAACCATATCACATCCTGGATCTGATGAAATACGATGAATTGATACGGTATTTTGTCACTACGTAATTATCTTGAATATAATAACCCTTTCTTTCTTTTTCGCTAGCATGGAAGGGACAAAAGAAAGATCTTGTTGTTTCTTCAACAATTTGTTATCTCTAGTGGACCTCTCAGTAGGATTCGAACCCATATGAAGTTCTGACCATCTATCAGAGAAAAAAGTACGAACTGATCTTGGAGGATTCCCAAGAAATTCTTCAATTTCTTTCGGAAACAGATGATTAATCATCTTCTTCTCACGTTATGTGAATATCCGGGACATTGAGGAATATCTAGAAAGGCATTTCATGACTCCGTCCTAATCTATCTTCTTTCTATTTTCGTTACGTTTAACAACGCAGGCTTCCCAAGAATCCAGCTTTATTTTTGTTGGTTGAATCTCTCTTTGTGATTCAATAATATGGTTTGATATTCGAATCTCATTACTAATGGAAGCCAAATGATCTCTGGATTGCTCATACATCTTTCAGTAGAGGCTAAAAAAGAAATTTCATTACTTGAATGAAACTAGAATCGTATGGAATCATATTTAATATGCACGATACATCTGTCCTGCTAAAAAACCGATCCTTGGTTACCAACCACGCATTGCTGAACCAAATCTATTTCTCTCATACGTTCCTCAAACATCAATTCGGGCAGATTCTCCCCCAACTACTGAAGACATCCTTAGGCGGAATTGCAATATATTAACTTGAGCCACAGTCCAAAGAAATGGGCCCAGCTTATTTCTCGAGAAGAGAGATGCGAACATGCTCAATATCATTGATGAATAGTTGACCCAGCCCCTTTGTTGTTTGAAGAAACCCTCCATCTTTCAATTGATATTTTTTCCCGAAAAGAAAGGACATGATATACAAATCCATTGTGCCACTAAATATTTTGAATAGCGTGCCAAGATTCAAGTTGAGTCTGATTTCGTCTTCCTCAGAGAAAGACGATCGAAAAATTCCCAATCATGGTCCTTTCGGATCGGATCATCCATATAATATACAAAAAGAAACTCCAGATATTTGAGATCTTTCTCATTGAATAAGATCTCAATTCCAGCGAAGATTTCATCAGATAACTTACATTTAGAATCCCTATTTTTTCTGACCGAGTTCCTCCACCAACGCGAAACCTAGTTTGATTCAGGCATGCTACACTTTTTAGTTATTGGGAGAACCCAAGTACTCTCTTTCGAATTCAGGAAACAACTCTCATAGATCTTTTTTCCTTTGGGAAGATACATGAGAAAAACAATCAACCTATTGTTATTGGAAGACCCAACGAATTCTTCAAATGTATCATTTATGGTTCCAATGGAATTCATATGTATAGGAAAAAGCCCTATCAAATAGATATTTTTTATTTTGATCATATTTTGATTGTTAATACGATATATAAGAACCGGTACTAAAAAGAGTATTACAGCCTTGATCATGAAATATTGATTGCTTGTTGAACCCTATGAATTGCGTGAAAGTAGGATACTCCTAATTTGGGGGTCTAAGAGTTTTAGGAAATGTTCTTGGTGGAAAAAAATGTGAATGAAGGATCCCACTAAATTGAATTGGGTCCATGAATATCAGAAATGGTGAGAATTCTTAATCTCTCTCAATTTTAAAATCTAGGATTTGAATTGATGACCTCTCATTGATTCCTCCTAAATTGCATCGATTGCTCCTAAACTGCATTTATTTAACCTAAAGATTTCATTTCTATTGGAATTTGGTTATTCACCGTGTATGAGAATCTCCGCTAAGAATCCGTTGCTGAATGGTTAGAGCGCCCAACTCATAATATGTGAATTTGTAGGTTCAATTCCTACTAGATGCACGCCAATGGGATCCTCTAATAAGTCTATTGGAATTGGCTCTATATCAATGGAATCTGATCATCCATACATAACGAATTGATGTGGTATATTCATATCATAATATATGAACAGTAGAACTAGCATTCTTATCTTGCTAGTAGTAACTCATAGGGAAGAAAATCGATTTATGGATGGAATCAAATCTGGTAGTATTTACATACAAACAGTATTTCTTATTGGGAAAATCAATATACTTACTACTCAATGTTCGATCAGGATCACTAGGACAGAAATACAGAATTGGTCAAACTCTTTCTTATGGTGTAACGGGAATATGTATGAATGTCCATTGACTTTCGGGAAGAGTAGAAGAATGGGACCTATGTATGGGAATACATGAAATTACAGACGTATGATCATTACCTTCAACGGTTTATATTCTATTCCACATCTTAGAAAGAACAAGCAACTGAAATAACTATCTTATAGGCATGCGATACCTTTATACAAAACTCTTCTACTCCGATCACAACGACGCATGGACCTTAGACAGTCAATATAATCACTCCACAAACAAATGATCTATGGATAGCGGTCCATTTGTGTAACGGTCGTAATTCAACAGGAATCATTAACCGCAAGCTAGAGTGGGTGGGTTCTAAGCTCTACCTAACTTACAACAACCGTGAAATCAATTTTCGCCGGAATGAAAAATACATATATGGTAGAATCATAACCATAGAATAGACCCTAATCGAAATGCATACATTTGTCTGATACACTATGGGGATGGTAAGAAGAGATATATTTGACTTCCCAGAGGGGCTATAATTGGAGATACCATTGTTTCTGGTACAGAAGTTCCTATAAAAATTTGAAATGTCGTACCTTTGAGTGCGGTTTGAACTATTGATTTACCTAATTGGAAATAACCAATTAGGTTTACGATGAAAATTAGAAATCGATCACTGATCTAATTTGAGTACCTCTGAAGGATAGACCTCAACCAAAAACTGAAGAGTACGCAACAATGAATTGAGTTTCAGTAGTTCTCATTAAAAATTATGGACTCTATAGATAAAGTAATATGAGAGAAGACAAAATTGTTTCAAAGCAGACCGACAGCAACTGAAAGTGCCCCTTCTTTCATCAAAGAGTAGGAGCGGGTTATTCACATTCATCATTTGAATGGTTCAGAGGCGATTGACAATGTTATTCGTGGAAGTTCTAAAGATTCCCCTAGGGGAAAATAGAGATGTATCCTACGTTACCCATAATATGTGGAAGTATCGACATAATTTCATAGAGTAATTCGGTCTGAATGCTACATGAAGAACATAAGCCAGATGACGGAAAAGGAAGACCGAGGATATAGAAGATCATAGCATGAGTGATTTGGAAGATTTGGAATCATATATATATCCACTCGTGTGTTACTTCATTCTACGATATATATAAGATCTATATGTATAGATATCATCATTTACATCCAGAAAGTCGTATGCTTTGGAAGAATCTTGTACAGTTTGGGAAGGGGTTTTGATTGATCAAAATAAGAATCTACTTCAACCAATATAACCTTAGGCACGCACGGCCATACAGGGACTGGGCTACATAGAAATCACGCGCGTGGTTGTACGAGGACATAAGTAAAGGGGGAACGAATCATTGGGCCTGAAAGGGTGCTGTGTGGGCGGAACTCTGATATGGCAAAAGAGGGGAAATGGCGCACATGTAACAATAACCTTCCGGTTCTCTCCTCGAGTCCTTTTGATATCAAAACAATGCTCAGCAACAGTAGGACAATTGGGGAATGTTGGGGTGAACTAGAAAAGTTTGGGTAGAGCTTGATCTAAGTGTTGGCTAGGTAAGCGTCCTGTAGTAAGAGGAGTAGTTATGAACCCTGTAGACCATCCCCATTGGGGTGGTGACGGGAGAGCCCCAATTTGTAGAAAAAACCCACAACCCCTTAGGGTTATCCTGCACTTGGAAGATGAAGTTGAAAAAGGAATAAATATAGTGATAATTTGATTCTTCGTCGGCGTAGTAAATAGGAGTGAAAATAGAATTTTATTATTCGTTTTTACAAAAACTTTACAAAAAAAATAGGACTAAGTTTGTGACACGTTCACTAAAAAAATCACTTTGTAGCCGATCATGTATTCCAAAGTTTATAATAGCATAACAAAAACAAAAAAGAAATATTGGGCGAAAGACGGGACTTAACCCTGCACAGTGGATTCACACACATTCCACTCTTCTTGATCCACTTTTGGCGACATCCCCCCCTTGCCTACTTACATTACAATTTTTTACCTTATTAATTGAAAACAAAGATTCAAGTTTGAATATTTCTCTTCTTTCTTATTTAAATGATATTATTATTTTAATTATTATTTCAAAGACAATAATATGAAGTCAACATTTTATTTTTTTGAAATTAAATAAAAAAGTTATAGTATCATTAGTAACAAGAGGAACATGTTATATTTCTACAATTTTAAATAAATAGAAAATAAAAATAGAATACTCAATCATGAATAAATGTAGGAAAATACCTAGTCTTTCTTTTTCGATAATGTAAACAAAAAAATCTCTATCAGTAAAATACTAGGAAATTACTAAACCAAAAAAAAAAGGAGCAATAGCACCCTCTTGAAAAAAAAAAGAAAATGATTATATCTCCTTTCGGAGTGTCACGTTCCGACCCAGGCTAGTAGGATGGATCGAGTGTCCACGTTCCGACACCCAGATTATGTAACGTAATGAATCTTGAAATATGTTAATTCATACTTAATCTAAAGAACCTTTTCCCAAAAGTATGATTTGGAGGCTTGAGTCCTCATAGAGTGCTTGGTGAGGTTTGTAAATGATTCTTAAATACTTGTTGCTATCACCTGTTAAGAATATTAGTTGATTTTATTTATGTATTATCTGAATTATTGTTTTCTATTTTTGAGTTGGCCGATGAGACTGACTCAGTACTTGTGCTTGTACTTACCCCTACTCGTAAGTTGTTGGTCTTTGTTATTGGTGGAGGGCAGCAACGTGCCATCATCTTCACTCACCCCGCCACTCTAACCAGTCTTTCATCACGTCAGATCTCGTTGAGCTAAATGCTTCTATCTGTGACGGTATCTTCTTCTTCATGTCTTGATGCCCTGAAGTTCCAGTATGGACTAGCTGTTTATTATTTTAGTTGCCTATATATTCTTAGATTTATATTTTGAGGATAGAATGTTTCTGTGTGGTATGACTTCCAGGTGTTGGGAATAGTATGGATAAATTCTAACAAGTTTTTTAATTGATTGTTTTATGAGTTTTTAGTCTTCCGAATTATGTTCTGTTTATTTATGGTTTGAAATGTTGGGATTAGAAGTGGCTTGTTCGCTCACAAGTAGGGTAAGCTGTGGGTCCACGCGACTCCACTCCGACCCTTTTTGGGTCGTGACAATTTTAGTTTAAGTTTATATCTTTTTTGTTGAAATTGGGCTGTAATGAAGAAATACCGTCAAGTCCTCAAGGACTCCCCATGTTCATAAACAGAATATTATTATTAAGTATTATTTGATTAATTCATTTTTGTTCAAATTTATTTATTAATAATATTTTTACAAAGTGTTTTTAAAAAGTAAAATCCCTCCCCATTGAAGTTATTCAGATAAGTTCGAATTATATTACTTATTATTTTGTTATATATTGTCGTTTATGCAATCTTCGGCCGCTATTATTATTTATCATATTAGTCGTGTCATTTGTATGATTATTATACTTGTACATGCATATAATCCATACATACATTTACGTATTATATGATATATATAAGCCAGATATATATATAGCATATATATATATATATATTATATATATATTATATATACATACATACACATATATACATACATACATAGATATATCATACATACATATATATATACAGACATACAGTATCTATATAAATCCATACATATATATATATATATATTATATAGTTTTTCATAGAAATATTTTGATATTTTTTGGCAATCAGGAATAAGCAGTAATTTAATTATAAAAATAAGAATTAATGGATAATATATAAAATTGAATGCCAAAAATTGTATAAATCCATAAAATACCCGTCAATCACCATTTCATCAGACTTTTTGTGAAAAATTATTTTTTAAGCAAATCTCGAGAATGTGTAATTAATTTATAAAAAATAGGAATTATATGATAAAAATTTGAAAATAACGCAAAAAATTCAAAAATAAATATAGTTTCCTAAAATTTAACAATGTCAACAATATTTTTATTTTTTCGTAAAATCTCCCAAATGAGTAATTAAATAATAAAAAATTTGAAAATATGATAAAAATATTAATTAAATGCCAAAAAATAACATATAATTTTAGTAACCTTAAATTCAATAATTTCAACTATTTTTTACTAATTATTTTTCTTCCAGTAAATCATTAAAAGACATATTAATTATCACAAAAACAAAAAGTTAGAAAAAAATTAGGAAATTAATGCCACTATCGCGCAGCCACGACCGATGTCTCCTAATTCGATGCGCACACATAATTTTGACGTGTCCTAACCTTGTATAATGTTACCTGACATTGGCATGTGCAAGCAGGCCCACACCGATGTCACCCAATCACTGCGCACATGCCATAAAAAAAAAAAAAAAAAAAAACACTAATGCTGGCCGGCCCCTTGGACATGTCCAAATGATGTTGGCCGACGCACATAGGCCACATATGATGTCGCCCAGCTGATGAGCACAATCCATGCATGAAGCTTGAAGGCCACAGTTCATGCTGATGCCATTGTAAGACGTCGTTTGCCACATACGCACATGCTACGTTCGATGCTTGCGGGCCTTGACCGATGACATCTAGATGATGTGCAGACACCCCGTTTGATGAATGTATTCCTTGGAAGATGTCGCTTGATATTCGCATGCATTGTTTACAATATACTCATATGCTACGCCCGATGCACGGATGGGGGAAGACCTCTCCAAGCATTGGCTGAATAATGTTTGTAGGCCACGCCCAAAGACGACTAAGTAATGTGCAAAATACAGGTAATCTAGGGGTCAAGTAAATCTTAGGCAAAGGTGCATAGTGCCAACGACTCATATGGTACTCCTCAACTAAGTCTAGTGACCCGATGACGTTTGCCGTTGTCAGTTCACTTCCAATCCACTTCAGATACATTAAAATATATGTTTTATTCTTAAATGACAGACGCCAATTTGACGCAGAAGGCGTGCGCCACTGCAATGGTTAGATTACTTCATAGAGATTACCTTGACTGGAGGGTACTTGCCGTTGAAATAAGTGTTTTGCCTATGCACCAAGACATATTCAATGTGTGCAGCCTTTGATGATTGGTTATGTCTTTTGCCGACGTGCCTTATGATTGTGTAGGCCATGACGCGATGCCCACCAAGACATTGCACATGCCACACTATGTCCCCCACCCGATGCCCACACTTCCCCTTTGATGTGTCATGCTTTGCGTGTGTCATTTGTGCGTTGCAGATCCTAGAAGGCGCATTAATGATGTCGCCATACTACTGATACGCAGACATCATGGCTGATTTTTGGCCGGCCTTGGCTAATGTTTTCTGCCATTGAAGACGTGTCCCCATATACTCAAAAGATAGTCTTGATGCGGAAGGCCATTACTTATGTACCCTAACCGATGCACACAACGACATTGATGTGTGATGCCTTGGTCATGTTGCGTGACTGCCTTGACTAATAGCGTCTACATTGGCCGATGACGCAAGCCACTATTGTTGTTGCTCCGTCGATGCACACACCCCATGTTTGATGTGTGTGGACTCGATGAATGTCAACTGAATGTTGGTTGTCATTCGTTTGAAAATCATGTCTAAAACTCAATGCTATGTCCCTATACGTGGCCACATGGAACCCTTTTTTCCGTTGCGTCAGTTCTGACTTAGAAGATAAAGTCGTTTCCCAATGAATATAATGAGTGTAGAAGCTAAATATGTACGTTTACGGTACAAACAATACCTTTTCTTTTTATCTAAATAACTTTTATATATATGAAATTATAGTCTTCGAATTTTTTTTTAAATTTTTATTTTTTTGACAATCATGAATATACTTTATAACTTAATAAAAATATAAAACTAATGTCAAAAATTCATAAATAAATATAGTAACTTTAAAATTCAACAATCTGAATAATTTTTTGTATTTTTTTATTTTTTTGAGCAAATCTCGAGAATGAGTAATTAGTTAATAAAAAAATAGGTAAAATATGATAAAAATTAAAAAAAATGCCAAAAATTCACAAATAAATATAAATACCTTAAATTCAAAAAATTTCACAATATTTTTGAATTTTTATTTTTTTCGTGAAAATCCAAAATGAGTAATTAATTAATAAAAAATAGGGAAAATATGATAAAAAATAAAAGTTACGCCAAAAATACACATATAATTATATTTACCTTTAATTGAACAATTTCAATAGTTTGAACTATTTTTTGTATCATTAATTTTCTCCCAATAAATCCCAAAATAATGTGTAACTAATTACTAATAAATATAACAACCTTAAGTTCCTTTATTTCAACAATGTTGTCATGCAACGTTCGACGTCTTAAAACTAATGTATGCAGGCCATGAACAATGCAGTCAAATGACGTTTGACATTGGCATACCGATGTGTTTATACTTAATTCGATGGGGCATCCACGTTTGACGTGGAAAATCGGTGTATGTAGGCCACATCCGATGTTGGTTTAATATTGTGTGCAGTCAATGTCGATACGGGTAGGACATTTCTCACGTCGCTAACAATGGTGTGTAGGCCAAGGGCGATGAGGGCAGAGATGCCCAAATATTGGTTGAACGATATTTGGGTAGCACGAAGACTTGAAGACGACTGTATAATGGTGCACAATGCGGGCATTCCACGGATTCAACATCTGCTGAGCAAAATACAGAGGCCACGCTATGGGTAGCACCATGACTAATTTCTCCTGTACAATGATGTGTGTCATTGTACAAATTACAATTGCATGTCGAATGGCTTGTAACAATCTTGATAAGAATCGAAGACCTAATTTTTGCCATGTATACGAACAGGCCTCGCATTATTAAATGCATGGCTTCCCTTGACTAATGTAATTGTCATTGAGTGACTATAGCCGTGCGCAGAACCCTCAGATGAGTTCAGGACTTGATGAATGTTGTCTGTCATTACGAAGTTGCGAGACCGATGCGTTACGGCCAAGACCGATGTCGCCAACGATGTGCCATGCACGATTGTATGTTGACCCACTGATCCACAACTCCACGTTTAATTTTTTTTTTGCGTGCAGCCTGGCCGATGTCATTAA
Source organism: Solanum habrochaites (assembly GCA_027704765.1). Lineage (NCBI taxonomy): Eukaryota > Viridiplantae > Streptophyta > Magnoliopsida > Solanales > Solanaceae > Solanum > Solanum habrochaites. The sequence goes on along the minus strand of JAKWJA010002490.1, from coordinate 10,669,913 downwards.
CTTTGGCCTATTCCTCGAAGCCAGTAGGTGTCTCCCCTGACCGATGCGCACAGTGCCATGGTGATGCTTGCAGGCCGTAGTTATGGTGAGTAATGCACCTTTGTTTACCACATGCGCCCTGCTAGTCTTTCATCAAGGCCAGACAAATGTTGCCTACGATGCGCACACACCATATTCTATGTTGCATGTGATACGCTCAAACTTACTTCCTCAAATAAAAGTAAGCGTTCGTGTCAAGTAATAACCCAACTAGTGTAGGTTGGGATCGTTCCCACGAGGAAAATAGTTTAGACTTTACTTCAATCTATTCTACTATTGTTCATCAATTACTTCCTGGAAAGCATAAAATGATAAAAAAAAGGGGGGGGGGTTTTCTATGCTAAATAAATAAAAATAACTAGGTGAAATACACGGAGACAACTTAACGCTTTGAATGTTGGAGTTTAAATCAATTAATTCAAAGGTTTAAAAAAAAAAAAAAACTAGGGTTTACTTGTTCCCCAAACACGAGGTTTCATAACTCGATAAGTCCCTAACTATAACAATTCTTTCTGTATCTTGCAATGCAAATTGATAAGTTAATGTATTTTCTAAAATCCTTGGCCTGGCAAATCTAAAAATGTCCACTAATCACTCACTCCACCTTGTCCGGCTACGGTGGTTGCTATCCTAACCCTTATCTTACCTCATATTAAGATCGTATTCATATTTGACTAATTTATTACCCACCTCGTACCAATCAATACTAGCCTATTAGATAGTATACCTATCTATCTATGTTTGGATAATAACTTTTCTTTATCTACCTCCTTGTCCAACAACATTTGCATAAGGCGCTTTCTACTAACGTGTGGCCTCCGTTCACAAGACTTTCTAAACGAAAGAATGATCAAGACATGTATACACTATTCTAGAATTGTTATTTAGTTAGTTTTTACCTCATTAGTAACCTATTGTTGCCACAACCCTAGTTATGGAGTTTAGTTACCCATAGTCCTAATACAATATGCAAAATAGTGATATAAGAATTCTAGCACTTACTTCTTCGATGAGAAAGATTAAAATCCGAAAGTTTTACTTGATTAATGAGCAAAATTCACCAACAATCAATGATAAATCTCAGGAATCAATAATCTCCTCAAGAGTCGACAAAATAATCAAGAGTCTCACCATATTCAAAGTCTAATTTGATCCTGAGTCTAACCACAAAAACGTGTTTTTTCGAACTATTTATAGAAAATAAAACCTAATTAACCAGGACTGCTATTTTGCTGGAAATATGTCAAAAACGCGGCTGGTCAACTGGACCTCTCAGCGGAGCGGGACGTCGTGGTTAGGACGGGCCGTTATGGTCTCCGTAGTCCCATACCTTCAAATTTCTTTCTTCCTTCGTTCTCTCTTCATTACCCTCTAACGGTCAGGTATACGGTATCGTTACAAGAACACCGGTCCCTTCGAGGGGTCTTTCGTTCCAAACACTTGAACTCTTGGAATATGGGTCTAGGGCTACCTCTCTGAGCTTCAAGACGAACCTATATGACGGACCCGTCATTGCTACGACGGTCCGTCACGTTTCAATAACCCCACAGAACCAACCCCACACTGGTTAACTTCCCATATCCTTTAAGCCATCTCACTGACGCTGCCACCTAGTAACGGATCTTCCACAGGCATGCGGACCGTCAAAGCTGCCTAGGTTGTCTCTTTCTTCTTCTCTTCATTTCCTTCGCTTCAAAAACCTCTGGTCATTCGCCTTTGAACAAATTTTCTCTGCAATGAGAGAACTATATAAAATAGTACAAAAGGCTTTTGGAACACTAACTACGGGCAAAAATTATTAAAAACCGATACCGTGAACCACGTTAAAAGCTCAACACTATGACTCAATACACAAGCTTTGTACAATAGTATCCATTTTAAAATTATCCCGTTGCATTTCATTTTGGATATCAATACCAATTAATATCATCATATTTCAATGGATGCTCTCACTATTAAGTCTTTGCATTATGTGTAATCAGACATGACCCATCGACTCACCAGCACGAAACACGCTATCCTCTTCATTTCTCACCGAGTGCCATATTTCCCGGTAAAGCAACTATGTCCTCACTTTAAACAAAATCGAATCTGTTCATTTTTGTACACAATGATTTCATTTTGAGTAGAAGATTACTTTCAGCACTCACATCTCAGAACAAATTCACACTCATTCATACCATAGTGCCATAACTTTGCCCTTATTTTCCAACTGCTTTAAGTTTCGCTATCAACCCTTAGGATCAAACACTAGGACTTTCTTAGCTTTGGTAACATACGCTTCAGAGGGTCAGGTAGTTATATTATGTATAATGTATGACTTTTTTCCCTCCTTGACATATCGGACTAAACATAACCATATTCCTATCATGTTATCTCACCGGGCCAGATTCGTTCATATTCTATCCGCGCTTGCTATTTTCGTCTTGCTGGGTGTCAGTGTGCGTGAAGTCTTCATTGTGTGTACAGTGAACTAAATGTTCTTATTTGGTCCCGTAAAGGTTGCTGCTTTCTTTGCATTAGGAGTATGAGAAAGAGTCCTGTATATTTTGCTTAATTCTCTGATAAAAAGTGTTTGGTCGTGAATTTTTTCTATTTTTTCTTATACAAAGTATGTATTCAGATATAAGAATCAAAGGATCTGCGAAGATAGACAACTATCTTAGAGATCACTTATACTGTTGTGTAAAGAAAAGCTAATAATCTCTAGCATAACTCATATGTTTATTAGCAACCCACTATCCACTTATCGGACAGACGTAGTCCCTCATATGAGAAGATCATCACCCTGACAAGGCCCTCATTGGCACATTCATAATCTGACTAGGCAATGAAAAGATTGGAACAAAGATAACACAAGCAGGAGATACCCAGCAACTTTTAATGTGATCAGGTCCATAACATGGTGTTTACTACGTGAGCCACTTCTCAACATGTAATGCATTGTTGGGCATAAGCTGAGGTGGGTCGGACATGGTAATCAAGGAGGTAAAAGCCAAGGGCCAAGCACAATTAGTAGGGCCCAGAAAGAGGGATGGGATTTGTGGGGGTGAGAGAAGGTCTCAATTTTAGCTACAACTCATGTTGGAATCAAAGAGTAAAACATTCATTTGGTAGATTGCTTTGCGTTTAAGATGCTCAAAAGGAACAGAAAGAAAAATGGGCTATCTTGACAATAATGGCCTATATCCTTTCCTAAATGTCTATGTACAACTTACCATCTAGCAGGACTAACGAGGCAGTCTTAGCTCAGTACAAATCGTGGACTAATTCAAATCTTTCCTCACAACTCACCTTGACACTTCTCACATACATCATCTACCATAAATCGGAACAATACCTAGTAATTCGAATTTTAGACTTAGGAGTCATGACCGTTTGGTGTAGCACCTCTATTCTGCTTAGAGCCACACTATTTCTCAAATTACTAGGCTAGTGCCAGTGGCCATGGATTTTCCATTTTATCAAGGAATAATTCGATTTTAGCCATCTAAATAGCTAGGTAATTTAACTTCTCAAAATGAAGAAGTAACGCGGTCCGGTAATGACAAGTAAGTAGGACCCACTAGTGAGGTTTTTGATCATTCCCGAACCGACACGGAGAATGAGGGGGTCTGGGGACGTGTGTCTGTCAACCGGATACCTTTCGGGCTATTTTTATAGTCAATTATTTCTGAAGTAAAAACAATAAAGAGGGTGATATTCTATTAGTCTAAATGAACATAAAAATGTACCTAACGCGTACCAAATTAGATAAAGACGTCTTACATCTATATTGGTGAGCAAATGTTGAAATATGTTAAGAAGTCATTAAATCAAAGTAGTCTCGGGTGATTTCGGGGTAAGGTCCCGCACAAGGCTGGAAACTTGATAGGGGTGGCTCCTACTAAATGAGCATGTTACTTTGCGCTAGGGTATACATTGCATGGATACTAGCTGATAAGTTACGTATTTCTTATAAATACCTGGATGCACGGCATCTAGAAAATTCCTCCGCACCGTGCGTGTCCTGGGCTATCGTGGTTTAGTCAATATTCCTAACCCTTAGCTTTAGACACTCAATATTAAGCATCGTATGTGCGATTAGTGTAAACTGGTCACTGAAGATCACTTACCGCTCGTACTCAATTCTATACTAGACTCTTAGATAGTAAGACACGAATATATCTGATGGTTAATAATTCTTCTTACCTCGCAGGAACATCAAATAGCCGCCGGTGAAGGTCCCGAGCGAGTAGGCTATTAGAGAGTTGCTACCGCATCGGGGTCTGCTAGGGTCCAGTTAACAAAGCCGTCTAGAGCGCCTACTCGTAATTATCAACTACAGGACAAGACACTCGTCACAGAGGACAACTCGTAATATTGGTAGGGTTAGGTTTTAGCTCTAGATATGCCTATGGTTAACCACCACCAATCTAGTTATACTGAGGGATAGTTACCATAGTCATGTGAGCCCAATAGATCAAAGAAGTTAAAGAGGAGCAATTCATGGTGCTTACTTTCAATGACGAAATGGCGATAAACTCCGTAGGTTGGGTACAATTGTAGTATACTCTACCAGAAGTCCTCATCTTGAGGATAACAAAAAAGTCACGAAGAACATCACAAGTAAGCAATACATCTCACGATAAGTCGATGACAAATCAAAAGGTGTCGTACGGTAGAGACAGGAGTGCGCAATAATGAATTGATTCAGACGAACAATCTATAGTAGTGGTCCTCGAAATACTAACTTTGTCTGATAATGCTACAGAGTGTACCACTAATCTAATTGATGTCATAAACAAGTCTAAGAGTCTACCGCTCAAAATGTAGGTGCTTTAGAACTATTTATATAAGAACAGGTAAAATATCACTAATTAAAGCAAGGGAATCGATACTATTAGTGGTATTCAGGAGAATCTGCACAAAAGCGCAGCTGAAGTCCGATGGACCTCGCGATAGGATCATGTCAGCGTGCGCACGACAGAGACACACTCATGCGCGCCGAGCCGTCGTCCCATACTTGATGCAGATCGTTCGCTTCGCTGCTCTCTCGTCTCTCTGTGCAGCCTCCACGACGAGTATGTGTGAAGCGTCGGACGCTAGTCGAGTAGCCTCCACATAGAGTGCGGGGTCTGGGTCGGTCCTAGTCGTTCAAACACTTCACGGCTCTTTGATTATATGGGGTACGTAGGATACTCCGCTGAACTTCATGATGAAACTGGCATGACGCCTTCAAAACACGACGGACAGACCGGCACAGAATTCATAACCCCACAACATGGTGTCGATTCCCCATTATTCCTCGCAGCGGATCTGCATATACGCTGCACCCAAAAATACGGGACCGCACACAAACAACGACCGTCATAGATCCATAAATGGTCTCTGTGCTTGCATTGGTCTTCACTCGAAATCTCCGCATTAATCTTTGGACAATTGCCTGCAAAAAAACCGAGGTAGGAACTAATATAAAAATTAGCACAAAACTGTCTGTTTGGAGCACCCGTAAACTTAAAGAAAAGTATTAAATAATACTAAGAAACCATGTGAGGATAAAAATCAAGCACCCTCAACTTAGTAATTCGGTGTTTGTCCGCAAGCGAAGCAACGATGAAACTCAATAAAAATCTTTGGTACATATAGTATCCATGATTTAGTCGGTTTTCATCATTTGGGCTATAAAGCAACCGATTAAAAACAACCTCATCAAACTATAGCATGTATCAACTATTAGGAACTTGAATAGATGGGAATGCACTGACCTGAAACACAGAGCTCAAACAGATGCCACTAACAACTATCCTCTTCACTGTCTCACCTCGGTGCGGTGAAATTACCAGGTATTGCAACTAGTGGTCCTCATTTCAAACAAATCCTCCTGTTTCACACAATGATTTTAGGGGATTTGGAGAGAGGAGGAGTTAAACAACTTTTCAACACATCGCTCTCAAAAGAACAAGTCACCATCGTGAACTACTGAGGGTCGCATAATCTTGCCCTTATTTCACTGCATTACGTGTCCTACGATAAAACCCTTAGTGAGCACGATAGGACTTTTTTTACTAGTAAATAGGCAGGGGCAGAGGGGTAGATTTAGGTATACTTTAGTTTTTGCACCCTTGGATATCGTGGCTAGACCTTCCACTTTCGTATCATTTTAGTCTGCCAGTTTGGCGGTAAAGAAAAGAGCTCATATCCTTTCACCGTGCTATTTTCCGGCGTCTTCCTGCAGTGTGGAAGTACGCGCTCTTTGCGGTGCTTGTATTTGCGTGGAGAAGAGGTATGCGGGGGCGGGGACGGTTCGGTCGACGAGTCGTGGATTGGCGAGGCTTTACGTGTTGTTCTTTCTCGGTCTGGGGCATTTTCGTTCAACGTCCACTTGGTTCCAGAGCATTCCGCAATAATAGCCACGCCTAAAACTCATGGCCTGTGGGCCAGTAGTCAAGGTGACACAAATAGCCCGAACTGTGGTAGTCAGGCATAAGGCGATGGTTGTAAATACTGTACATTAGTAACACCGCCTCAACTTAGGCTAATTGGTTGATAAGCGGCGGAACACATTCGCAAGAGGGACCAGGGCCATACACATGGTGTGTCCCAGAAAAGATCAGTTGGAGTGAAAAGAAGAGCGTATTTAAACCAGATCATATTGGATCAAGAAAGGATAAAGAATTTCATTTGGCGGGTTCTATTTAGTTTAGGGCCTGAATGCTGATATTGAATAAGAGCCTATGATCCTGTTTCCGTCATTGTCTATTACGTCTGTACTTTTTAGCCGAGTTCCCAGGGCCACGTTCTAGCTCAGTACCAATAGTGGACTATTCGAATTTTTCCCTCACACTCACTGGACTATTTCATCACTACACCAAGTTATCAAGCATCGGGGGAGGGGGGGGGGAAGGAAAGGGAGGGAGAAGGGGGGACATAGGATAGAGATTAGGAATAACATGATCCGTTAATAATATCACGGGGATCGAGGGGGGAAAGGAAGGGGGAACCCAGATTTCCATTTCCTGCAGCTACAACCCGCTTCCTCCTCCCCTCTTTGATTTGTAGGGACTTAGGTTATTCAATAAGCGTGTCCCAACTATGTCACATGCCTTAAGGGCCACAGCGGGGGTTATCAGTTCACTATGCCTATCAATGACATGCATTTTCCAGTTAGTACATGATATCATTTTAGCCATCAGTAATATCCAAAATAAATTAAAACTAATTACTAAACGATAAGACATGGCCGGTTCGAAGCCAAAACAGTAATCACTTGGTTTGATGTGGGGGGTCACACAATAGAACACGGACAAAAAGAAAACCACAAAGAGGATAGTGAATTGGTCTACAAAAAGTGTCACCCTATGCAACTCACTACATGTTACCCACCCGCAACACAAACACACATGCGAATGGTCCCATGCAATAAAAAATTTGAAATCCTATATTGTAGTTGGGGCAAAGGCACCGGTGGTGGGGCGGGGAGGAGCCCCGTCATGCACGAATCTGGTGGGTCCGGAAGTATCCCCGTAACGGCCGACGGGATCCTATTCAATGCTGGAGAATCAACCCTCATGGTGTCCTTATCAACGAAATACGCAACCATCAGTAGTGCCTCTGCTATCTCGAACAGTGGCGTTGAGCAGACTCCACCAATCCTCCTAACTTGCCTGATGCCCTCAGCGTGGTCGCCTCCTCCTCAGCAAGTGAGGCTCTCCTCGCAACCTCCATCTCTCGGCGCTCCTTCTTCCGTGCTCGCGCCTTGTCCTCTACTCGACCTCTACACCTCTTGGCATGCTCTTGAGAGGGAGGTGGTGGAATCTCATAAGTGGAAAATAGGGCCGCCAACACTGTGTCTTAAGCAGGCTCGACAGAAGGGGCCTCAGACTCAGGCACCCTAGCCTCTAAGATCGTGTCAATATCTGCGCTAAGGCTATCGACCACAGCCTGAAGAGTCGACACATCAACTGGAGGGGCTGGCCGGGCTAGCACTCTCAACTCAAAGGCGTCCAAACGCTGGTGAACCTCAGCGATCTTCCGCTCTGTGTACTGGACCATTTTTCGCTCTAGGCGCTCTTCTGACTCATTAATAGACTTTTGCATCCACGATTGGATATGATGCAGAAGTGCACCCATTTGTGCCTCTAATTTTTGGACCCTAGAAAGCGGGACCAACGCCGGTAGAGGGGCTGTACGAGAGGAGCTTGGGGCAGTGCTACTACCCGGGATAGACTCGACCGGGGTAGTGTCAGTGGACGCCGCCTGTGTAGCCGTGCGGGACTGGGCTACCGTATCAGCAAGATCATCAGTAAGTGGGGGCAACTCTGGACGAGGCCCTCTGCGTGGAGCCAACTCATTGTCCTCATCTCTGATGAGGCCGACGTCAACAGTGCCCATGCGGGATCTTAAACTAATCTACGTGCCATATGGGAACACCTGCGGACCTGCAGAGAGAAAAGATCATGCACAGGAAAGGGTAAGTAGTAGTGACCTTGAAAGTCCTCTCGTGTATGACTACCTGTAGAAGCCATGCGAAATCCACCTTGAACCCAGCAATCATCACCGCCATCAACACTGCTCGATCCCATGTAACGATATTATCAGCGAGTGTGGGGGAGAGGTAGTAGAGGACAATCATCCACAAGAACATCGCCGTGAAAGTGAGGTTGGCCTTCTTAATGGCCCCTTTTGGCTCAGTCACCCAGTCGGCACCCTCTCCATCAACTAAAAGGTGCAGGGCCATCCACCTCTTGGTGGTCTCTCTTAGTGACAGCTCGCGCAAGACTGGCCACTTTAATCAATCCGCTCAGCGTGGTGGCCGAACTCTTCAGGAGAGGGGTCCGAGTAACTCAACACCCCCTCAGCCGTATATACACCGCGAAATGGAAGGCAGGGAAATGTCAACCTGCACGCCCTGTACTGGGACCTGCTCCAGTCGATCCTGTTTGGCGGGGGCAGTCCTCCTATCTATCTATGATCGGAAAGTCGCTACGTAGGATGCGTACAACTCTCGAACCATTTCCTCACTGTAACGGCCCAGCGGACATGTTGTTCACTCCAAGCGATGCCTGGTGAAGAGATTGTGGATCTCAGGCATCGTCGATAGACTCCCTTTAAGGACCCACCGCTCCAAGGTGAGTGTTCTAGTCATCACTTCTTTATCAGTCAGGAACTTGGCGTCGGAGTAGACTTGAAATTGCCCGTCGACACATCCACCGTTGGCTTGGTCATTGGAAGGGGTGGGGGCTGAGCTGGTGAACTATTTGATTCCTCACTGTCAGCCTCCTCAGACGAGGCTAACTCTGTAGCGGTGGCGGGTGCGGGGACCTCAGCTTGAGCGAATTCTCCCCGACCATATACTCCTTAGGAGCCAGACGCTCCCTTTTTCATTTTTGGCTGACCCCGAGGGTGTGCCGGTCAGTGTCGCTCCTCATCAGACGGGAGGTTAGTGACTATGATGCCGACGCCACCTTTTGTGGGTGTGGCTCGGTATCACGTGCAGCACGGGAAGGGGTGGTAAGTGCCTGGGGCACGTACTAGGGGTAACGCTCATCATTAGATCCAATGACCCATGAAAAAAGGCGTGCAGGGGGGGTACGACTCGATCTCCCTCCGTGCATAGATTCGATCTTGCTTGGGTGCCATAGTAGATAGTACCTGTAAGATCATATAGTAGCGAAGTGGCAAACCAGACAAGCAAAACGCACAAAAAAAACAGAAAAAATTAAAACATATGTCAATTTCTAATGGTCACAGTGACATCACGACGGCGGGTAACGGCTCGTCGTGACTATGATGGGACCGTCATGGGGTCCATCGGGTGCTTACTTAGACTATGTATATAGGAGAACCCTGAGGCAGAGTCTCCCTGCCTAGTAATGACGACATGTTCGGACGGACCTCACAGGTACGACGATCCGTCGTAGGTGTACTCAGAGGAAAATTAAGAAAAAAAGAGACCCTTAGGACGAGGGGTTCTCTTACCGTCATAGTACGTTCAGGCAGAACGTACCGTTGTGGGTACTATTGTCTGTCACATTGTCCGTTGAAAAACACTACTTAGAAAAAGTGAGAGACCCTTAGGATAGGGTCTCTTCACCGTCATAACGGTCTTCAGATGTACCGTATGGGTACGACTCCGTCACATTGTTCGTGGAAGGCCACATAGAAAAAGGTTAGATAACCCTCAGAAACAGGGTCCTATAACACCAGAATGATTGTTCCGGACGGCGACCGTCTTGAGAGACAACTGTTGCACATGTGTCCGTTGAAGGACAGTTAGAATAAGTTAGAGATCCTCAGAAACAGTGTCTCTGACAACCCGAACGGTTGTGCAGGACGGACCGTCGCATGTGTCCGTTTAAGGACACTTAGAAAAATATGAGAGACCCTTAGGAATAGGGTCTCTGACAACCAGAACGGTTGTACAGGACGGACTGTCGTAGAGATGATAGTCCGTCGCATGTGTCCGTTGGAGGACACTTGGAGAAAATTTGATAGTGGGGTGTTAGGGTTGTTGGAACGGACCCAATGATGGTCCGTCGTTGGTACGACGGTCCGTCATCGGGGTCTCGTTCTGCAACTAACTGACAAAACTGGGGATGCCCCAGTCATATCCTATGACCCAAATCGAATTGGTCAGTGTTTTAACCCCATTTGTCTAAACCTCCAACTCCTATTAACTAGCACTGCTAAGGCACTTTATTTCTAAGGTTTAACACGAATTTTGGAGGATTTTTAACCTAGTCACACAATTTGATAAAAGATGACCAAAATCTAGCTAATACTAATTGATAACAAATGCAATATGAATGACTAGAAATTAGAGACACATACCTGAGAATTTTTCGAAAAACCAGCGGTGAAAAGGTACTTGGGTGAATCAGAATACCCACCCACCGCCGCAGCTCCGAGACTAGTAGATTAGGACTTTTGTACTTTGGAGAATTTGGGGAAAATGATAATGAAGAGGGAGATTATTTGGACGTTGACACAAGGGAGGGAAATCGGAGGAAGAGTGACGGAATGGGGGTGAACTGAGGGGTTGGGGGTTTTAAATGTTTAAATTTTTACAAAACCCCCACTGGGTTGGGTTGGTTACTCCTCATTAATGACGCGATGATCCTCGATGACAGTCCGTTTTCATAGTGATGATCCGCGTCGGTTCCGTCGCATGTGCACATTATTTGAAAATAACATAAAAGACGTACCTGTACGCAAACAGATGCATGCGACGGTCCCTCACCTTTGAAACGCCATCGCTGTCTTCGTCAGTGACTGCTACAAAGACTAAAAAATTTCTACAGAATTTCCTGTAATCTGCGTCCACATTAAAAAACCCGTTAGTAGAAAATGATACCATTACTAGAATAAAAACTAACAAGTATTGGGTTTTCCTCCCAACCAGCTCCTGATTTAACGTCGCGTCACATTGAGGACAACTGATTCTCATACTTCATCAAGATGTATGCTCGAGCACTTCATTCGCCGATTTCGCATGCCCAAGAAAGCATGCCCAGATAGATTTTTATGAGTTGTCCATTAACCTTAAACCTTAAACCGCACACCCTCCTGAGTTTCCAACTCAACTGCTCTATGATTTAATGTTGGTAACCAAGTAAGGACCATCCATTTGGACTTGAGCTTCCCGGAAACAACGCAACCTGGAATTGAATTAAAGCACCAACCCCCGACCATAAACTCTCGTTTTTCAATGTTTTTTTTTCTGGTACTTCTTCTACTTTTCTTTGTTAGAAATGGAGGATATTCCGCTGGAGGAAGGCGGTGGATTCAGGGTCTGGGTCGGAAATGGGCAAAAGTACCTCAATTATCCGAGAACAATGACTTCCGCCGCCATCAGCCTCTCCCCCTCGTCCTCTTTTTTCAGAGGACTTTCCGGACATTCGAGCTTTCTAAGAGTTCAGGCGCAATTCATCGATTTCATTCAAATTCAACCAAGTACCGTTTTTTGCAGTCTTCGCACCAATCCATTTTCAACTTCCTTATCTTCAATATCCCACATGACTTGATTCTCTAACTCCACCGGAAGATTACAAGCTTTCACCCTATACAAGTTTGTTATGGGGACATACCTAGGGGAGTCTTATACGCTGTGCGGTATGCGGCACCAAAGGGCATCATCATCATCAAGCCTCCTTGAAGACCACCCGTTCTACTAGAGTTTCACTGTTTTGGACAATATCTGTTTGATCTCCCCCGATTTGGACACTTCAAACTTGCCTCTATTTGAGGGTGGCCAGGATTTCCCACATTCAAAAATTGGGCGAACCCCATATTTCTCCAATAACCCCGTGACAATCTGTTGCAGAAATGGGGAGCCCCCATCACCTAATAATTTGTCGTATGGGGTTGCAAAACGATAGAATATATGCTTTTTTGAAAGAATGGAGTGACAATCCATTATCTCCTTCATTGTTTGCGAGGGCGATGGCTTCGACCCATTTAGATACTAATCAACCTCTACTATCATGTACTCTTTCAGTCCATGAGAACTCATACATGGCCCCTAAAGTCAATACCCCAAACATCAAATAACTCAACACAGAATAGGGTTTAGAGGAGCTCTTGCCCTCTCTTCTTGAAAATGCCCCAGCTCGTTTGGAATCGATCACATGCTTTAGAAAACTCATGAGCATCTTGATTGAAGGTTTGCCATATAACCACATTGTAATATCTTAATGAGCGGTTCGTATACCGCGTGATGTTCCCCCACGGGTGAGAATGGCATGCTTCCAACACACTCAACATCTCCAATTCTTGCACACAACACCAGAATAAACCCTTCGGCAAACACTCATATATAAGTATGGTTTCACCAAAAGAACTTCTTCACATGGTACAGGAACTGTTTTCTTTTTTTTTTTTGTGAATGAAAGGACCATTCCCGATGAAACAATGTCACTAGCTGATATTTTCGCCAAATCTGCGAACCGTGGAATCATAGTCTTGTGAAATCAGCCAATACGATGCTCATCGGGGAAGTATTATCAATGTCAAGTCTTATCACCCCCAACTCTCTCTAGCTTTGCCTCTAATGGGAAAAATAATCAGCAACTTGATTTTTTCAGCTCCTCCTTTTCTTATCCATCACTTCAAAGTCAGACTTCTTGTAAGCATAGTCATGGGGTGAAAGTATTTTGTTCCTTTTCTTTGGCCCAATCTCACAACCAACAGAGCTATCCCCACTGGCAATCACACATCACCTCCAATGGACTGTTCCAATCCTGAGAAATAATGATGGTGCAGGACACCAATTTTTCTTTAGGCTCAAACCGAATGCTTAAGACATGATTCCTCAAAACAAAATTTATAATCTTTCTCCAGATATTGCACAATGGATGGTCATTTTTGAAAGTCTGGATTAATCTCCGGTAAAAACCTGCATGTCCAGAAAGCTTCTTATACCTTTCACTATATCGGTGGGGGGAATCTCTCGATTAACCTTGACTTAAGCTCGATCAACCTCTACCCTTGTTCTCGTCCGAAACGTATGACCCAAACAATACCTTATTCACCATGAAATGACTTTTTTTCCCCAATTCAGTAATAATTGCAGTCTTCACATCTCTAAAGGCCTCTGATCCTTGTTCAAAAACACACCGCTCGAATGATCCACCACCACAAAAAATCATCCATAACAACTTGATAGTATCTTCCACCCATGTCGGAAATTATCGACATCATAACATCTGTGAAAATGTGCGGGTGCATTACAAACCCCAACGACATTTCTGTTGAAGCAAAGTGTCCCATAAAGGACAAGTAAAAGTGGTTTTCCCTCTTGATATTCTGGTGCCAGAGAAATCTTATTATACCCCCGAATATCCATCCAGAAAACAGTACCACCCTTTTCCCGTCAAGTCTATCCAAGCACTGATCCATGAAGGCATAGGAAAGTGGGTCTTTTTCATTCCATGAATTTAATTGGATACATCCCATACACCCCCTTCATCCCGTAACCGGTCTCATTGGACACAAGTTCATTGTTTTTTTTTTGGCGTTTGGGGGACCACAGTCAGTCCCCCTTTCTTAGGTACCCAGTAAACAGGCATATCCAATTTTACTATCGGCGATGGAATTGATTACTCTGGCATCGCACACCACTTATGATTTCCTTCTTCACAACCTCTTGCGTCGGATGATTTAAGCACGTCTCTGGTGCTCATACTTGTCTTATATCCGGCATATTTTGATTTTCTGAGAGCAATGACCAGGAGGGATCCTAATAATGTCCGGCAAGTAGTCCACCCAATAGCTCTTTGAACCTTTTTAGCACTTTCATCACCAAACTCTCAACTGTTGTTCATTAGTTTTGATAACCATGAGTATCGGCAAAGTGTACCCATTGCCTAGAATTCCATCCCTGAGATGAGGTGGGAGAGCTTTATTTGAACTTGGATTGAGCATCTTCTATAGATGTTATTGCGGTGGGGACCTCGCGATTCATCATCTCGCTCATAGTTCGTCGTTTAAACAAACCGCACAGCACCTCGATCAGGATCCGCGACTATGCCTCATACTCTTCAATGCAATCGCTATCAAAATTTATTCTCCTGTCGATAATTGCTTCTACACCTAGACGTTCTTCATTTGGTCTCATCAGCTGTCTCACCATGTTATAGGCTATGGCAGATAGGCGGCGATGGATCTCCCCGACTCTATCCTCAGGACCTACCAATATTAAAGGTCAATTCTCATTGTTCAATCCGAATTTCATCTGCCCCTGCCCCTTTTTCAACTCACTAAGGCGCTACCTGTAGCAAGGACTGGCCTCCCAAGAATAATAGCACTTCAAAATGACTTCACAATCAAGATAACAAAATCTTCCGGAAATATAATGACTCCACTTTTATACTAGCACATCATAGAGAGGTATTCCTATAGGCCCTGTTCACTGTTCTATCAGCCATCAGTAAGCCGCATCGCAGGGGCTTTGGGTCACCCAAACACACTTCTTGTAAATCTAGAAGGCAGAATTATGCTTAACCCCATATGGACATAATGCTCGCAAAATGTAATATCCCATGTAAATGAATATGAACGCACCCGTAATCTTCTTTCTTTTTACCATGAATCTTGTGCTAGCACTACCAGTGCTGCATTCTATCATCATCGCCTCAAAAGTGACCGATATTTTTTCTTTGTAACAGATCTTTTATTAACTTGGCGTAACCAACCGACATTTGTTTCAAAAGCTTTTAATACCAAAGGGACATTGAATAGAAGTTTTTTTAACTTTGTTTATACAAACGTCAATATTTACCATCCTTGGTCTTTTCAATAATCTTTGAGGAACAGGGGGTGGTGCCTATGCTGGAGTTACTTTTTAAGGCCTTCAGCATCTTTTTGCATGTTATCTCTACTTCACCATTAATTCTACCACAATTATCCGTATCTATCTTTGTCAAACCTTTTTCCTCCATTAGTTGATCATAGGTGGGTCCATGGTTTGATTGCCACCAGCGAGTATTGCATTGACATAGGTACCATGATGCATCATTTTTGGATTTTTTTGACACTTTTTGGTTTGCTAGGAAGTGCCTGGTTGCCGGTGTTCACGTTGCATATAATTGGGCCCAATTGTAACCTTAGTTGCTACTCGATTGGCATGTGTATCGACTTTTTTGCCCAATACCTCCTCTAAATAATTTCCCTCAACTCTTCTATTGTGCTCATCACTAGCATCGAACTCCTCATCATTTTATGCACATATCCTCCCACTCTGCCATACTAACCGTCCACCATCCCCTAGGAGTAAATTCCACGATTTTTGATGAGCCCCATATGGCCCATTCCTGTCATTCATTACCATAGGTACCACCAGTTAAATTTTGTGTCGCGGTTTTAGTTCCATCTCGGACAAATGACCCTCATGGTTGTAGTTACCACCATAGTTTCCGACCTTGGTTCCCTTGCTTGGCAGTCCAATTCTCCTCAATAAGAGACTTGGGCACTTGGTACGAACCCCCCGTTTGCTCAGTTACCCGCATATTGAATCCGCCTCTAATAATACTCATCATTTTGGTGGTGGTGGTTTTGACAGGTAGTTGACTCATTTATGCTTTCTGCACACCCCAGTGACATGTTTTTAGAGTACAACCAAGTTCCGTTTCTCACTGCGCCATTTCTTCACGCAATCTCATTTGTGGCTGTGGTTGTGAGTGGACTGTACTGCGAAGGTATTTCTCCCAGGTATCTGACTTCCTGTACTCGCAATCTTTATTATTCCGGGGATTTTTCTCATAAATTTTCTGTTATCTCAGGCATCAAGACTCCCCCATAAGAGTCCACCTCTATAGTGTCCAACACCGCTTTATTATTATCACTTGTCCCCGATAGAAGTATTCCTTCACATTGACTCTCACTAGTTCGGTGAGTGGGACGCTTCTAAGAACGAGTGAATCTATCCCCAGAACTACTAACTGACTCTCCTGGTAGTGCCACAATTTGTTCACTCTGTCTTTGTGGTATTAGTTTCCGTGGAGACCGGATAGTGCGTGCTAAGAAAACATCCCTTACTGTTTCCAAGTGAAAATTGAGTTTTTTAAGGAGCTCATGAACCATAATATCAAGCCTCTCTCATCCCCGTCATGAAGAGAAACACTCTAATCCCTATTCTCCAAGTCCAAGTCAAGGCCCTCCCTACATAGCTTTTACACCCTGCCCTTACCTTTAGCTAATGGGTCAATGTGGATTCCTCATAAGATAGCCCTGAAAACAACCCTGGCATGAGCATTTTCCAATCAGGCTACTAGTTACCACTAAGGTGTGGCCTGGTGGTAAAGGAGGCAAGAACAAGTGGCCTATATCGTAGTTTTCTATGTTGTCATAGCCTCTGTAGCAAAGCATGCTTGGGGCCATGGGACGGGGATTTTGTCCCCTCTGTTGAGTTTCACCCGGAGCATCGGGTAACAATGACCATGAACATCAACCGTAGCTAGGATGTTCTGGTTTGTATCATCATCATTTTGTCCCAGTTTCAATGTCTGTTGCGTAGTGCCCAAACGCTTCAAATTCGTGATCAGAGGGAAACAAGGGTTTCTCCTCTCCGTGTATTTTGGCATACAAGGACTGATGGTTTCTGCAAGAATCAAAACAATAAAACAAAGTAAAATGAAAAATATTTATACTAAACTATAGGAATATAGTTTAAGTTAATCTAAAGCTACTTTCCTCCCCGTCAACGGTGCCAAAATTGATACCTCAAACTTACTTCTCAAATAAGAAGTCAAGCGGGTCGTGTCAAGTAAAGTAGCCAACTATTGAGGTTGGGGGAATCTTCCCCACGAGGAAAATAGTTTTAGACTTTACTTCAATCTATTACACGTATGTTCAGTTAATTACTTCTTGAAAGAAAAAAATGATTAAAACAAATGGGGTGGGTTCTATTTCCTAAATAAATAAAATAACTATAGACATAAAAGGAGAATAGCTAACACTTCGAATGTTGGACGTTTAATCAAGTAATCAAGTACTAGGGTTTACGTGTTCCCCACTGTTTCATAAACTCGATAATCAACTATAATAACAATTCTTTCCTAGTATCTTGATTGCAAAATGATAAGTTATGTATTTCTAAAATCACTTGTCGGCATCTAGAAATGTCACTCCGCACCTTGGTCCGGCTATGTGGTGTTTGCTATCGCAAACCCTTATTTTAACCTCTATTAAGCATTGTATTCGCTATTTTGACTAAGTTAATGACCCGACCTCTACCAATCCTACTAGCCCCTATAAGATAGTATTCACTAAATCTATGTTGATATTCTTTTTCCTATTTCTACTATTGGTCCAACCAGTAGCAGTAAGGTGAGTGTTTAACGTGTCCATTCGTTAAAAAGACTTCTAAATGACATAAAAAACAAAAAATTATCAATAAACCACTAAGACAATTCAGTGCTTTCCCACAAGCTTGAGGTGTACGGAAAGGTGCAAGGATGCGTGACAGCTCGTAGGATAGAACGAATTTGACCTAATCTGGGGTCTTGTAGGTTGGGGTGGGGAAGGGGAGATGCGTGGGGGGGGGGAGTTTGGGTAAGAGTATTAGGCAAGGGGGTGCCGTTGTGGTTATTGTAGGAAAGAAGAGAGGTATGGCCAAGTAGAAAAAGAAAGAAATTGGAGTCTCTCGGTCGTTCGGGAGCGGAAATGCTGTAATGTGGGCGGAGTAGGGAGCTTACTAAGGTGAATCTGCCGGTTGCGTATTAGGTATAACGAGGGCTAATAGGCCTTTTAGATGTGAGTGGCTGATGAGTCTAGGGGATTTTAGTGGGTTGGTTTTAGAGCTTCAATTGGGGGGGTGGGGGATTAGACAGTAGGAGGTAGAAGGGAGGGGGTTCAAAGGGGTGGAGGAGTGGAGGAAGGGGAATGAGTGGTGTGGAGGGAGTGTTTTAGGAGAGGGGTGCGAGTTAGTGGGAAGACTGATGAGAAAGGTGGTTGAGGTGTTAGCCTTGGTAATCTCGGTGTGGATTTTTGGCTGTGTGAGGTGGAAGTAGGACAGTGAAGGTGGGGCGGAGTTAGACATTTATGTTGTTTGTCGTGTTGGTGTGCGTATGGGGGGAGGTGGTTACATACTGGGGTAGTTCTTGTGTTTTTTTCATGAGGACATGGATAGGAGGTTTGGGTTTCTGCCCAGGTCCGATACGGTGGTTTGAAGACTGGTGTCGGTAGTGGGGAACCTGAGGGGGGTTGGAAAGGGGGGAGACTGAGTAAGGTGGCATTCAAGGTTGGTGAAATAAAGAGTGGGTTTGGTTGTGTTTGATGGGTTGCGGTCGCTTGTCTTTTTGGTGGTGTGGTCGCGGGTTGGATTGATGGTTGCATGCTAATATGAGAATGTGTCCAAGAGCGGGGAATGGGGTGGGCGGGGAATAGTTTAGAGAAATTTTTACTGGTGGGTGTGGGGCCGGGTTCTCGGGTCGGGCGTTGGGCACGCTGCGGTTTGTGTGGTAGTTTAAATTTCGGTGGTTTGTGGTGGAAGGGGAGGGTGGTTGGATTTGAACTTAGAGTTTTTTGGGTATTCCAGGTGTGGTTTTGAGGGTGAGGATTAGTAGCAGATTGTTTGCGATTGGGTTGTCGCGCGGGAGAAGAGACGGGCTTAACGGTGTCAGTATTCCTCTGGGGAGGGGTGGGACGAAGCTGTTGGGGTAAGTAGCGTGGATTTGGTTGTCTGGTACTGGTGATTTGGGTGATGGCATTCTCACAGTGGAATCTGTGCCGAGGACTTTAGTCGTGGGTGGGCGGATGTAGGGTGGGGGGACCACCTTGAGAGAAAATGTCGGTTTCGTATTTTTTGTGGTAGACTCCTAGATGGTAGCTGAGGGAGTGAGGTAGGGAGCCTTCCTTGGGGTGGGTGATTTGAGGAGTGAGTATGAGTAAATTGGTGGGTTGGGTGTCATGTGGGGTTTCGTGCGTTTGGGGATATATACGATCTAAGGTGTTTGGTGGGGGGTGCGTTGAGTTTTAGGGTTTTGAGTGGGTAAGCGGGGGACCGATAGCAGTAATGCTTATTGGTCGTGTTTTACGGAGCGTGCAGGATTGAGTTTCGTCAGGAGTGAGGGATGTGTGTGGGTATAGAATTGTCAATGTTGTTCAGTTGGTGATTTGGGGTGGGGGGGGTAGAGGATGTCGGGTGTGGTGTGAAAAGGGGGGGTGTTATGGAGTCTTTTGCAATGTGGGGGTGTTGGGAGGGGTCGGGATGGGGGGTGAAAATGGCGTTGTCGAGGAGTGATAATAGGTAGGGGTAATGTTAGATCATTCCTTCGATGAGAAAAGGTAAATATGAATTTCAATCTGATTTTTATCAGCAACAGTCCACCAACAATCATGAAAAAGGTCTCAAGATAATCCTAATCTCTCAAAGAGAGTCTACAAATAATCAAGAGTACACAATATTCAAAGGTCTCATTTGATCAAGATTCTAACCTCAAAATGAGGTTTTTGGAACTATTTATAGAAATAAAAATCTGGACTCTATTTGTTGCTTGAAAATGTCAAAACTGTGGCTGGGTGTCGACGAACCTCGCGACAGTACGTCGTGGTCATGACTGGCAGTCGTGGACTCCATCGTCATACTTGCAAATTTTCATTTGCTGCTCTCTGCATTACCCACGACGTCAAAGGTATGACGATAGTTACGAGCAACAACGGTCCGTCGAGGATCTTCGTTCAAAAACACTTGAACTCTTTGGAATGGGTACGGGCATACCTCTCTAATCTTGAAGACGAACCTGTAGAAGGACCGTCATGTCTACGACAGTCCGTCAACGTTTTTTCATAACGCCCACTTGGTCATACTTTCCCCATCCCTTCAGCACTGCACTAACTACGCTGCCACCTACGGACGCGTCGACCAGCTCCGTAGGTTGTCTTCTCTTTCTGCATTTCTTCGCTCAAAAACCCTCCGCATTCATCGTTGGACAATTTCAAGCAAATAAAGAGAAACTTATATAAAATAGCACAAAAACAACTTTGGACACACTAAACTAAAGGAACAAGTATTAATATACGTTAAACCCGGTAATATCATCATGCCTTGGCCAATACTCGGCCATACTTAAAGTATTGTTGCCATACAGGAGCACAGACACATCCAGATGCGTGCAAGTAATGACCAATGTCATCTTCCTTTGGCCAATGCCCACTTGTCACGAACAATGTTGCCCAATCAATGCGCACGCACAATGTTTTATGCGTGTATGTATAGGACGATGTTGCCGAACATTGTAAATATCAATCAAGACACAATAGATATTGCCCAATCGATGCGCACACACTAAAAATAATTCTTGCAATCCTTGGACAGTGTCAAATGATGTTGGGCGATGCATGTATGCCACAAAAGATATCACCTAGCCGATATGCACATGCCACGTATGAAGCTTGCAGGCCTTCGCTGATGCTTATGCCATTATAAGACATTTTTCAGCACTTGTGCAAATACTACGTCCGATGCTTGAAGTCCATGACCGAGGATGCCTAGCTCATATGCACACATAATTTTTTATGCATGCATGCCTTGGTTGATGTTTCCTGACATTGGAAGATGTTGTTTTCCTTATACACACATCCTGCATCTGATGCATGCAGGCGATGATTGTTTTCTTCTTCTATTGGCCACCGCAGCCGGAACAACGATTAATGTCACCAAGGTGATTTTCAACCACTACGAATCTTCAAACTTGGATGAGTCATATGAGTTGGCCGATACTGGCCACGAATGATTTCGCGCAGCTAATGCACACACGCCACTCGTGAAGTTCACAGGCCTTAGGTAATGATTAAGTCATTGGAAGACGTCGTTGGACACTTGAGCACATGCTACATCCCATGCTTGCAAGACATGATCGATGACACCTAGTTGATGTGCACACACCACTTTTGATGCATTTATGCCTTGGGATATGTCGCCTGACATTGGCAGGAGTTTTTTTCCATTTAGGCATATGGTATGCCCGATGTGTGCAGGCCATGGCCGATGTCTTCTACTGTTGGAAGATACGCGAAGGCCATGACTGATGTTGAATATCACGTTGCCACTGCATGGCTTTTGCAGATGTCGCCTGAACATGACAGACCAATTCCTAACCAGATGTTTAACGACCAAGGATGCGTGCAGTCCATGACCGTGTCCTTCTTATTCAGGCCGTGTGCGAGGCCACGACCGATGTCGCCCAGCCCGATGGCACCAATGCCACGGATGAAACTTGCAGGCCTTGTGCTAATTTGGTGCCTTGGAAGATGTTGTTTCCATTGGCACAATGCTAAACGTCTGATGTTTGCATACAACGACCTATTATGCCTACTTGATGTGCACAAAAAAAAGACCCCACGTTTGATGCATGGAATGTTTTACAGATGTCACCCCACTGACCTTGCAGTCGTCATTTTCCATATAAGCACATGATATTCCTATGTATGGAGGCCATGACCCGTTTGTTCTCTTCTGTGGGCACTAAGCACACCTGCACAACTTATGTACCCAGCCGATGTAACCAACGCTGCACTAATGCTTCCCCACGACTTTGCCACGTGTAATATGACATTGGCTTATTCATGTCGGCCCCAGATGATGCCACCCAGCGATGTGCACATGTCAACAACGTGAAGCTTGCATGCCTTGGGTCGATTTTGATTCCATGGAACGACGTCATTTCACTTGCGCACTAGATCAATTCATGCCTTCATAATACAATAAATCATGACCTCTAGATGATGGTGAACACACCACTGTTTGACACATGCATGTCTTGGGCAGATGTTGTGTGGACATTGTCATGCATCCTTTTCCATATCCGCACCTGTATCCCAATGCGTGCAGCCATTACCAATTCCATTCTTTTGTTGGATGACCACACAAGCCATGACTAATGTTTCCCAATCGATGGGTACTACCATATTTTGATGCTTGCTTAATTTGAATGATGTCCGCCTAATGTTTTTAGCGTCGTTTATCCATACGCTCATGTTCTCGGCAAGTAGTCCATACCATGATGATGAGGCGTTGTTCAAATGCGCATGCCACGATTGTGGTCGCTAAGAAGGCCGATTGCAATATGCTACATTTCATGCGTGCAGGCCATGATCAATGTCGCCTGCCCTTGCGCACACACCATGTTTGATGCATATAGGTCTTGGCCAATATTACCTTATGTTTGCAGGCATTGTTTTCCATATGCGCACATGTTACGCTGATGTGTGAATGCCACAATAGATATTGCTTGCCATTTGCTGATATGCACAGGCTACAACCTTTGTTTCCAAGTCAATGCCCACACAACCCATTTGATGTGTTAAGACCTTGGATGATGTCCCCTTGACATTACTAAACGTCGTTTTCCATATGGGCGCTTTCGATGTATGCAGGCCATGGCTGATGTGGGCCGTCGTTGGCCGATGTGCACATGAAATGACTGATGTCTCCCAACTAATGCACACATGCAATGTTTAAGTGTGCAAACCAAGACCGATGTACCGTTTCGTTGCCTCACGACACCACATTTATGCTCGCAGGCCTTGGTCCGATAATCCACTGACCTCGTATCAAATCATTTCCCCAGAATAGCACCATGTTACGTCTGATGGATGCAGGCCATGACCAATGTCACCATTTGATGCAAACACACCACGTTTAATGCATGCAGACTTTGGATGATGTCGCCTGATGTCTGTAAACGTCATTTTCCATATATGCACAAGTTACGTTGTTGCATATAGGCGATGACCAGCATCGTCTGCTTTTGATGATGCACGCAAGCCACGACTAATATCACTCCATCCATGGGCAGACACCATGTTTGATTCGTGCGGGCCTTCGAGGATGTCGCCTGATGTCAGTGGATGTCATTTTCATATGCGTACGTCTGATGCGTGCTGGCCGTAACTAATGTTTTCTGTCATTAGCCGATGTGCATGTTTATGCCCATGTGCTACGTCATATGCTTGGCCTACATGAAGCTCTTTATTTTGTTGCGTCGCTTCTGACTTAGATAAGTAGAGATCGTTTTCCCTATTAATCATGATAAACATGAACAACCCAAATATATACGTTCTAAGGTACAAACACGATTTGCGTTTTATTTCAATAATGTATTTTGATTTTTTTTTTGAGAAAATAATGAATACGAGTAATTAATTAATTAAATGATTTAAACTTATGATAAATATATAAAATTAACATTAAAATTCATAACAAAAGAATTGACCTTAAATTCACCATTTTTGAATTTTTTTTTTTCAAGAAAAATCTTCAAAATGGTAATTTATATTATTTATAAAAATATGAATCAAAATATAAATTAATGCAAAAATTCACTAATAAATATGTTTTCATGAAATTCCAAGGGGGGGGGGGGGGGGGGGGGGGGGGGGGGGGGGGGGGGGTGGGATTTGGGTTAGAGAGGGGAAACAATTATTTTGATTTTATTTTTTGTCAAAAATTCACGTCTCATTATAATAACACCTGAAATTCAATAATTGTCAACTATATTATTGATAACTAGTTTTTCTCATCAGCAAATCCAATAAAAAAAATGCAATTAAGTAATAAGACATAGGAAATTTCAAAAAAATATTAAATTAATGCAATGTCATAGCCACGATAGATGTCGCCCAATAGATGTGCACATACAACGTTTGATGCTTCCATACCTTGTACAATGTCTCCTGACATTGTCGGTGAAAACAAACAACAACCGATGTCGCCCCGTCGATGCGCACATGTCACAACTAATGCTTGCAGGCCTTGGACAATGTCATATGACGTTGGCCAATGCGTATATTCAACGAATGATGTCGCCAAGCTGATGTGCACATGCCACATGTGAATCTTGCAGGCCCTGGATGATGCTGATGCCATTGGAAGACCTCACATGCTACGTCCGATGCATGCAGGCCATGACTGATGATAGCTAGGTGATGTTCACACACAACGTTTTGATGCATGCATACGTAAGATGATGTCTTCTGACATTGGCAGGCGTCATTTTCCATATACGCATATGCTAGGCCCGATGCGTGCAGGCTATGACTTTGTCTTCTTCTTTTGTTTGATGCGCGCAGGTCATGACTTATGTCGCTAAGCCGATGTGCACACACTACAAATGATGCTTACATGCTTTGGTCGATTTCCTATTACATTGGATGATACGTGTAGGACATGAATGATGTTGCCCAGTTGATGCATACACGCCACACGTGAAGCTTACACGCCTTGGCAATTTTATATTCCATTGGAAGACGTTGTTTCCCACTAGCTCACATGATACGTCCGATGCTTGCAAAAAATAACCGATGACGCCTAGCTGATGTGCACACACCACGTTTGATGCATGCATTCCTTGGAAGATGTCGCCTGACATTGGAAACCGTCGTTTTTCATATATACAGATGCTACGCCCAATGCGTGCAAGCCCTGAACGATGTCTTACTGTTGGCCGATGCACGCAGGCCCTGTATGATGTCTACCAGTCGATGTGCACACACCATATTTGATGTGTGCATACCTTGGACGATGTCTCTTGATTTTGGTAGACGTCTTAAGCCATATGTGCACGTCCGGTGTTAGCAGTCTATGACCGATGACGAATGGT
Source organism: Solanum habrochaites (assembly GCA_027704765.1). NCBI lineage: Eukaryota > Viridiplantae > Streptophyta > Magnoliopsida > Solanales > Solanaceae > Solanum > Solanum habrochaites. Next base: position 10,644,795 of record JAKWJA010002490.1, on the reverse strand, counting down.
GCTTTTGACGCGCGTATTCCAAGAACAATGTCGCCAAGATGATTAGAACATTTAACATCTGATACGTGTAAGCCATGATAGATGTATCCTTCCATTGCGCAAACACAAAGTTTGATTTTTGCAAGCCTTGACTAATATAGCCTGACATCCGCAAATGTTGTTTTCAATATGTGTGCATTATAAGATGATGTGTGCAGGCCATGACCAATGTCGTTTTCCATAGGATGATATGTGCATGCGACAAGCTTTGTCTCCTAGTCAATGCATACAAAACCCATTTATTGCTTAAAGGCCTTTGACGTTGACCCCTAACATTTTTGGTTGATGTTTGCAGGCCTTGGACGATGCATGTAAGCCATGAATGATGTAGGCCTGTTGATGCGCACATGACAAGCATGAAGATTGCAGGCCTTGGGTGATGTTGAGGACATTGGAAGACGTCATTTGCCACTTACACACATGGTACGTCTAATGCTTGCAAACAGTGACCGATGACACCTAGATGATCTGCCCACACCACGTTTGATGCATTCCTTCTTTGGCAGATGTCGCCTGACTTAGCAAACTTCATTTTCCATATGTACAGATACTATGCCATTGCATGCAGGCTATGACCAATGTTGTCCGCCGTTGGCCGATGCGCAATCCATGACGATTCACCTTCGTTGTGCACACACTATGTTTGATTCATGCGGGCCTTCGAGGAATGTCGCCTGCATGTTTGTGACTCACTTTCCAATACTCATGTCTGATGATGTGGGCCATGATTGATGCGCGTGGTTCCCTTTCACCGATGCCAATTCCCTATGCCCACATGCTACGTTTTATCCGTGCCCACATGGAGATCTTGATTACGTAGCGTTGATTCTGACTTAAAAGATTAGGCATCATTTTTACAATGAATCATAATGAACATGTCCAACCCAAATATGTACGGTCTAAGATACAAACAGACATTTATTTTTTTGATATCATAATAAACTATTATATATAAATAAATGTACAGTTTTCAACAATTCTTTTTGAATTTTTAGTTTTTTCGGATTATGACGAATATGAGTAATTCATTAGAAAAATAGAATTAATACGACAAAAATATAAAATTAACGCCAAAAAATTACTAATAAATATTGTAACCTTAAATTCAACAATTTCTTGTATTTTTTATATTTTTTGAGTTAATCTAGAAAATAACTAGTTTATTTATCAAAAAAATCGCAAAAAAATCACTAATATATATAGTTTCTTGAATTCAACAATTTTAACAATTTAAACAATTTTTTTTAAAATTTTATTTTTTCGTAAAATCTCAAAAATGAGTAATTAATTAATAAAAAATAGGAAAAATATTAAAAATCTAAAATTTAAGCCAAAAATTTAAATATAATTATACAACCATTAAATTCAATACTTTAAACAATCCAACTGTTTTTTGAATAATTATTTTTCTCAAGGCGTATCCCAAAAGTGCATAATTAATTAATAAAAATAGGAAAATTATTAAAAAAATGAAATAGATGAAAAAAATTCTGAAATAAATATAGTAATCTTAAGTTCCTTGAATTAAACAATATGATCATGCAATGTCCAAAGTATCTAAACCGATGTATGTAGGCCACGTATGATGGAGCCTGATGACGCTTCACATCGATAGACTAATCAAAATTCGATGGGGACAACCCATGTTTGACGTTGCTAAATCAATATATGCAGGCAACGTTCGATGTTGGTTTAATGTTTTGTGTAGACCAAAGTCGATGCGACCAGACTATGTCCAATGTTACTGACTATTGTATGTAGGCCAAGGGCGATGCATGATGGCCACACCAGACGATTACTTAACGATGTTTCTAGGCCATGATCGAAAATGACTAAGTAATGTGCACAATGAGGGAAATCCATGGTCGACATCGGCTGAGCAAGGTGCATAGGCCACGACTGATACGGGTATTCCACTACTAATGTTTACTGGCCGATGATTCATTCCATTGGCCGACGTTCACATTCCACGTCAGATATATGTAAAAATAGGTTGATGCTTAATGGAAGACGCCAATTTTGCCCAGCTTATTCACAGTTGCCACGGTAGATGCATGCATGCCTTGACTTATGCTACCTGCCATTTAGTGAGGTAGAATGCCTATACGCGCAAGACACGTTAGTTGTGTGCTGACTGTTGATGATGTTGTATGTTGTTGGCCAATATTGTCTGATCGATATGTCTAGGCCATGGCTGATGTGCACATGCCTTAACTGATGTCGCCTAGCCGATGCGCACACTCCACATTTCATGTGTGCATGCCTTACCGATGTCATCTGACGTTGACCAATGCTAGCATGCCATGACCGATGTCCCCCTACCGATGCACACACATCAAGGGTGATTCATGATGGCCTTGGTTGTTGATCATGCCATTGGAAGACGATATTCTCCACATGCTCACAAGCTATGTATGATGCATGCAAGCCATGACCAATGTCCCCTAGCTAATAAACACACACCACATTTGATGCGTGAATGCCTTGGCCGATGCCGCGAGACATTGGAAGATATTGTTTTCCAATATAAGCACATGAACATCGAATGCATGCAGTCCATGACCGTTGTCGTCTACCTTAGGCCAATGTGCGCATGCCACGACTGATATTTTCCAATCGATGCTCACGCAAAATGTTTGATGTTTGCATGCCTTGATGATGTCGTGTGCAATTTGCTGATTCAAGCAGACCACAACCGATGTCGCCCAGTCTATGGCCATATGCCATATCTATTGCCTGTAGGCCTTGGACGATGTCATATGACGTCGGACGATGCTTGTAGGTTACGAATGATGTCTCCCATCTGATGCACACAGACCACACGTGAAGCTTGCACGCCTTGGTTGATGTTGATGCCATTGGAAAACGTCGTTTGCCACTTGCGCACATGCTACACCAAATGCTTGCAGGGCTTGGCTAATGACGCCTAGATGATGTGCACACACCATGTTTTATGCATGCATGCCTTGGGTGATGTAGCATAATATTGGTAGGTGTCGTTTTCTATATACGCATATGTTATGCCCAATGCGTGCATGCCATGACCGTTGTCTTTTTTTGTTTGCCAATGAGTGCAGGCCTTGACTGATGTCGCTAAGCAAATTTGCATAGGACTCAATTAATTCTTGCCACCTTGGCCGATATCATATCACATTGTCCGATTTGTGAGGACACGAATGATGTCGCCTAGCCGATACGCACATGTCCTGCCTAAATCTTAAAGGCCCTGGTTGATGCTGATGCAATTGGAAAACATCATTTGCCTCTTGAAAATATGCTACGTACGATACTTGCAGACAATAACCGATGACGCCTAGCTGATGTGCATACACCACATTTGATGCATGCATGCCTTGGAAGATCTCACCTCACATTGGCAGGCGTCGTTTTACATGTAAACACATGTTACGCCTAAAGCTTGCAAGCCATGGCCAATGTCTTCTGCAACTGGCCAATGCGCACAGGCCATGATTGATATTGCCATATCAATGCGACACACAATGTTTTATGTCTACATGCCTTGTAGGATGTCGCTTGATTTTTGTAGACGCCACTAACCATATACGCACCTTCGATGCAAGTAGGTCATGACTGATGACCATTAGAGTTGTTGACACGCACATGCCAGGAATAATGTCTCCAAGATGATTAACATATGCAACATATGATGTCTGAAGTCCATTACTGATGTTTCCTACTGTTGCTCACACACCACTTTTGATGCATGTACTCCTTCTCCAATATCGCCTGACATTTGCTGACGTAGTTTTCCATATATACACATAATATGCTAATGCGTGAAGGCTATGATAGATGACGTTTCTCATTGGCCGATATGCGCAAGCCACGACCTTTGTCACCCTGTTAATACAATGCAACATCAGATATGTGTAGTACATGACCGATGCCATCTGCCTTTGGAAAATGTGCACAAACCACGATCAGTGTTGCCCCATAAATGCGTACACACAATGTTTGATGTATGCATACCTTGGAAAATGTCACCAAAAATTGGCCGATGCAAGCAGGACACAACCGATGTCACTAAGTTCACACACGCCACAACTAATGCTTGGAAGCCTTGTATGATGTAATATGACATTGCCTGATGCATGTAGGACAAGAATGATGTCGCCCAACCTATGCGCACACGCCATGCGTGAATTTTTCAGGCCTCTGTTGATGTTGTTGAAATTGGAAGACGTCATTTACCACTTGCACACATGATACATTCGATACTTGCAGGACATGACAGATGATGCCAAGTTGATGTGCACACACTACGTTTGATGCATACATGCCTTGGCAGATGTCACCTGACATTGGAAGGCCTCATTTTCCATCAACGCATATGCTACGCATGATGTGTGTAGGCTAGACAATTTTTTCTGTTGGCTAATGCGCACTAGACAAGACTAATGTCACCCAGCTGATGTCCAAACACCACAACTGATGCTTGCAGGACTTGGACGATTTCATATGACATTGGCCGATTCTTGTAGGACACGAATGATATCGCCCAGCTGATTTCCACATGCCACGCTTTAAGCTTGCTGTCCTAGGCTGATGTTGATGCCATTGAAAGATGTCGTTTGCCACTTATGCACATGCTACATTCGTTGCTTGCAGATAATGAATGATGACGCCAAGCTGATATGGACATACCATGTTTAATGCATGCATTTCTTGGATGATATCGCCTAACATTAGAAGGAATCATTTTCCATATATGCACATGCATACACACGATGTGTGCAGGCAATGACTGATGTCATCAATTGTTGGCTAATGCGCGCAGGTTGTGACTGATGTCACCCAGTCGATGTACAGACACCACGTTTGATTTATGTATGCCTTAGAAGATGTTACATGACATTGGCAGGTGTCATTTTCCATATACGCACATGCTACGCCTGATGTGTGCTAGTCCTGATCATTGTCTTCTTCTGTTGTCCGTTGCGCACAGGTTATGACTGATGTCGACTAACTTATGTGCACACACTACATCTGATGCTTGCAGGCCTTGGCCAATGTATTATGACATTGGACAATGTGTGTAGAGCGTGAATGATGTCGCCTAGCCGATGCGCACATGAAACACATGAATCTTGCAGGCCTTGGCTGATTTTGATGCCGTTGGAATACATCATTTTCCTATTGCACACTTTCTACGTCTGATGTTTGCAGACAATTACCGATGACGCCTAGCTGATTTGCACACTCCATGTTTGATGCATGCATGCCTTGGAAGATGTCGTCTGACATTGACATATATCATTTTCCATATATTAACATGCTACACCCGATGCGTGCATGCCATGACCGATGTCTTCTGCAGTTGGTAGATGCACGCAGACATGACTAATGTAACATTCCTTTGAGGATGATGCCTAATTTTTGTAGACGTCATTAGCCATATCTACATGTCCATAGCAAGCAGGGGATGACTGATGATGGTTGACATTTTTTGATACACGCATGTCGCAACTAATGTCCCCAAGCTGATTAGCACATGTAACTTCTGATGTGTGCAGGCCATGCCAATGTCGTCTGCCATTGCTCACATACCATATTGATGCGTGGAGTCCTTTTCCTATGTCGCTTGACGTTTGTAGAAATTGTTTCCATATGCGCACATGTTACGCTGATGCGTGCAGGCCATTGATGTCGTTTTCCATTTGTCGATATGCGCACACCACACCCCTTGTCACCCAGTCAATGGGCACATAACCCGTTTCATGCGTAAAGCCCGTTATTTGCCATATTCACACTTTCCATATGTGCAGGCCTTGAATGATGTCATCCGTTGTTGCCGATGTGTGCATGCCATGACTTATATCACCAAACAGATGCACACATGCAACGTTTGATGCGTACAAACCATGAGTGATGTCACCTATCGTTGCACATACACCATATTTGATGCGTACATGTATCGGACGATGTCTACTAACATTAGTAGATGTCGTTTTCCAGAAGCACATATGCTACATCTGATGCACGCAGGCCATGACCAGTGTCGCCCACTCTATGCGCACATAACACTTATTATGCATGCAGGCCTTAGTTGATATCACCTGACGTCAGCAAACGTCGTTTCCATGCACACACATGTTATGTTGTTTCGTGCATTCAATGACCAATGTCGTCTATCATTGCCAATACATGCATGCCACGACTGATGTCGCTTCATCTATGCATACACACGAAGGTTGATGCCTACGGGTCTTCAAGTAGGTTGCCTGATTTTGGTGGACGTCATTTTCCATATGTGCACGTCCGATGGGTGTGTGTCCTGACCAATGTCGTTTGTCGTTCGATGATGCGCATGTTTGATGCCCACATACTACGTTTCTTTGTGTTCTCACTGGCGAGCTCTGATTCGCGGGGGGGGGGATGTGCCGATTATGACCTTCTTAGAGAGTAGTAGCGAATCATTTTTTATTAATCATTAAGAACATGTATAACCCAAATTTATGCATTCAAAGGTATAGATAAACACACATTTGCTTTTTATCATAAATAACTTTTATATATATAAAAATAATGTTTTTTAAAAAAAATTATAATTTATTTTTTCCGACAATTAGAGAATATGAATAACTAATTAATGGAAATATAATTAATATGAGAAAAATATAAAATTAACGCAAAAAATTCACAAAAAATATAGAGTAACCTTAAATTAAACTATATCTACAATTTTTTGAAATTTTTATTTTTTAACGATATCTCGAGAATGAGTAATTAATTTATAAAAAAGTGGAAATATGATAAAATTATAAAGTTAACGCTAAATATTGAAAAATAAATATAGTTACCTTGAATTCAAGATTTTCAACAAATGTTTTTGAGTTTTTATTTTTTTGTCACATACCGAAAGTAATTAATTAATTTATAAAAAATTGGAAAAAATGATAAAAAATAAAAGTTACACCAAATCACCGTATAATTATAGGAACCTTAAATAAACAATTTAAACTAAATTTTGAATAATAATTTTTTCTCACGAAAATCCAAAAAATGCGTAATTAATTAATTAAATTATAAAAAAAAATGTATGTATGAAATTCTGCCAAAAGGTCCTAATAAATATAGTAATCGAATGGTCATTATTCAACAATGAAATCAGGAAAGATACGGCCCCACAAGATGCTTTTGCCTCGTAGGGCCATAACGGTGTAACCAAACGAAGTTTGACATCGGCAGACAAATGTGTGTATTCTAAATAAGATACGAGAAGCTCACGTTCGACGTTGGAAAATCAATTTATTGAAGAAACGTGTGATATTGGTTTTATGTTGTGTATAGGCCAAAGTTGATGCAGGCAGGACATGTCAGACGTTGCTGACAGTTGTGTGTAGGCCAAGGGCAATGGGTGAAGGTCATGCCACACGTTAGGTGAACAATATTTGTAGGACACACCCGAAGACGACTAAGAAATGTGCACAATGCGGGTTTTCACGGTCGACGTTGGCTGAGCAAGGTGCATAGGTAATGATTAATGCGGTTCCTCCACGGCCAATATTTCCTTGCCGATTATGTGTGCCATTGGTCGACGCGCATATTTGAGATGCATGTAAATGTTGGTTATTGCAGAATGGAAGACGCCAATTTTTCCCAGCCGATGCACTCATGCGACGTTTGATGCATGCTTGCCTTGACTGATGGTACCTTTCGTTGAGTGTCATAGCCTTCCGATGCGCATAGGACATATTAGACGTGTGCATGCCTTTGATGATGTTGTGTGTCATTGGCCAACGTCGCCTAACCGATGCGTGCAGGCCACGGTCCATTTTTCCAAGATGATGTGCACATGTCTCGACTGATGTTTCCCAACCGATTCACACACTCTACATTTGATGTGTGCAGGCCTTGACCAATGCTCGCAGGCTATAACCGATGTTGTCCTACAGATGTGCACCAGACATGTGTGATGTTTGTAGTCCTTGAGTGTTAATGATGCCATTGGAAGACGTTGTTCACAACATGTACACAAGCTATGTGTGATGTGTGCATGCCATGAACGATATCTCCTAGTCGATGCGCGCACACCACATTTGATGCATGCATGCCTTGGCCGTTCTCGACTCACATTGGAAGACATATATTGCAAATATAAGCACATACAACCTCTGATGCGTGCAGGCCATGACAATTTTTGGCTGCCTTTGGCCAACTTGTGCAGGCCACGACCAATGTCACCCAATCGATGTGCACACACAATGTCTGATGTGTGCATCCCTTCTAGGATGTCGCCTTACATTGGCCGAGGCAAGTTCGCCACAACCGATATTGCCCAATCGATACGCACACGCTATAGCTTGTGCTTGCAGGCCTTAGACACTATCTTAGGTCATTAGCCAATATGTTTAGGCCACAGATGATGTAGCCCAGCCGATGTGCACACGCCATGCGTGAAGCTTGTAGGCCTTGGCTAATGCTTATGGCATTACAAGACGTCATTTTCCACTTACGCACATGCTACGTCAGATCCTTGCATACCTACCAATGATGCCTAGTTGACATACACACGCCATGTTTGATGCATGCATGCATTGGCAAATGTCTCCTTACATTGGCAGGCGTTGTTTTGCATATACGCACATGCTACGCCCGATGTGTGTAAGCCATGACCCCTGACTTCTTCAAGTTTCCAATGCGCGCAAGCCATGACTTATTTTGCCCAATCGATGTGCACACGTCACAAATGATGCTTGCAGTCCTTAGACTATGTCATATTACATTGGCAAAAGCGTGTAGGCCACAACTAATATCGCCCAGCCGATGCACACATGCCATGTGTGAAGCTTGCCAGCTAGCTTATGCGATGCTCATAGCAAGAAGCGTTTTCCACTTGGCAATGCATAGGACGAATCTCCTAGACAATGAACCTATGACACGAGTATGTGCACACACCACATTGATGCATGCCTATCTTGGCAGATGTCGCTTGACGTCTCCAAAACGTCGTTACCTTGTGCACATGATACGTCGTTTGCGTGAAGCCAGAACAATGTTTCATGCACGGTAGTCGGATGCGACAACAAGCCACGACTGATGTCACTCCTTGATGCACACATACCACGTTTGATGCATGTGGGCCTTCTAGGGTGTCACCTTGTGTTTGTGGACGTCATTTTCCATATGCACACGTCTGATGCGTGCGGGACATGATAGGTGTCGTTTGTCGTTCGCAGATGCATGTCTGATGCCCACAGTGCCTGTCCTATGGGGGCCTCCACCAGGAGTCCGGGTTGTGCCGATTCTCGACGTGACCAAGAGTAGGCAGCATTTGCAAATGTGTAAAGACAAGGACAGAGACACCCAATAGGTAGGGGACAGGCGACAAACACACATGGGCTTTTTAGAAGAAAGGAACGCGAGATAGATGATAGCTAGATAGATGATATATAGAGAGAATAGAGAAGAGATATATATATATAGATATATATATAGATATATACATATATATATAGATATATAGTTATATATATATATAATATATATATTTTCAAAATTCTATTGAATTTTATTTTTGTTGGGCAAATCACGAATTTTAATTGAAAAAAAAATTTCCATTAGAAAAAATAGAATTAATAGATAAAATATAAAACTAACGCAAAAAATTCACAAATAAATATAATAACCTTAATTTCAAAAATTTCAATAATTTTTTTTAATTTTTTCTTTTTTGAGAAAATCTAAAAAATAAGTAATTAATTTATGAAAATAGGAAAAATATGATAAAAATATAAAATTAATAAATATAGTCACCTTAAATTGAAGTTTTTTTTTATTTTTATTTTTAAGTCAAATCCCAAAAATGAGTAATTAATAATAAAAAGTAGAAAAATATATGATAAACATATAAAATTTACTCCAAAAATTTACATATATATAGTAACCTTAAGTTCAACAATTTTAACTATTTTTTTAATAATTATTTTTCCCTTGTCAATACCAAAAAATGCGTAATTAATTAATAAAAAAATAGTAAAATAATGAAATTAATGCCAAAATCTAACAAATAAACATAGTAACATTCAATTCTTTTATTTTAACAGTGTTGTCACGCAACATTTGACAACCCAAAACCGATGTATGCAGACCACGAATGATGCAGCCACTCGACGTTTGACATCGGTAGACAGATGTGTTGATTTTAAATACGATAAGGGAAGCCCATATTTAACCTCAAAAAACCGATGTATGAAGGCCACATACGATGTTGGTTTAACATTGTGTATAGGCTAAAGTTGATGCGGGCAGACCATGTCCGATGTCACTGAGAGTTTTGTGTAGGCCAAGGATGATGGGGTAGGCCATGAAAAAAGTTGGATAAAGGATGTTTGTAGGTCACGCCCGATGACGACTAAGTAATGTGCACAATGAGGGTAGTCCAAGGTCGACGTCAGCAGAGCAAGGTGCATAGGCCACGAATGATGCGGGTACTTCACGTCCAATGTATCCTGGCCGATGACGCGTGTCGTTGGCCAAACTGCACATTCAAATTCAGATGCATGAAAAAGTCAGTTGATTCTAAATGGAAGATGCCAATTTCTCCCAGCGTATGTGTGCATGCCCCGTTAGATGTATGCATGCCTTGATTGATGGTACCTACCTTTGTTGATTTTGTTTGTCGTTCGCCTTCATCGCCTTACCAATGCATGCAGGCCATGAATGATGTCTCTAAGACGATGTGCACATTCCATGACTGATGTCGCCCAGCCGATGCACATACTCCACGTTTGATGCATGCACACATTGGTTGATGCTCGCACGACATGAACGGTGTCACCCTAGCGATGAGCACATGCCATGGGCGATCCTTGCAGGCCTTGGCTATTGTTGATGCAATTGGATAAGTCGTTCGCTATATTCACACAAGCAATGTCTGATGTGTACAGACCATGATCGACGTCCACTAGCCGATGCTCACACACAATATTTGATGAGTTAATGCCTTGGCTTATGCCTTTTGACATTGGCAGACATCGTGAAACCATGACAAACACACGCAACATTCGACGCGTGCAGTCCATGACCAATATCTTTTGCCTTTTGCTAATGCACGCATATCACGACCGATATCGCCCAATCGATGCACACACAGAATCTTTGATGTGTGCATGCCTTTGACTATATTACTTGATATTGGAATATGCAAGCAGGCCCCAACTAATGTCGCCCAATCAATACGTTAGATGCTTGCAGACCATGTGAACAAACCACGTTTGATGCATGCATGCCTTGGAATATATTGCTTGACAATGGCAGGCACCATTTTCCATTTACGCACATGCTACGTTCGTTGCTTGCAGAAATGATTGATAACGCTTAGCTGATGTGCACACACAACGTTTGATGCATACATGCCTTGGAAAATTTCGCCTAACATTGGCAGGCATCATTTTAAATGTATGCACATGTGACGCCCAATTGATGCAGACTATAACCGATGTGTTATGTTGTTGTTGATGCACGCAGGCCATGCCTTATGCCTCCTAGTTGATGCCCACACGTAATATTTGATGCATGCGTGCCTTGACAGATGTGTCCTGACACTAGCAAGCGTCGTTTCCCATGTACGAACATGCTATGGCCAATTCCTGCAGGCCATATTTGATGTCTTATTCTATTGGCCTATGTACGTAGGCCACGAATCATGTAGCCCAGCCGATGTGCTCACCCCACAACTAATGCTTGCATGCCTTTATTGATGTCATGTTACATTGGCCTATGTGTGTAGGCCACGAATGATGTCTCCCAGCCAGCGCCCCTGCAATCAGAAAGCCTTTTGATAACCTTACTACTAATAGAAAGGGGAAAGATACGCTCAATCCCTTGCTTCTCGACCTACAGGGAGAGGAAGCCGACGACGGTAGAATGGGAAGAATTGGGGGAAGAAGGGCACTTTAATTATTGGTTTAGTTTATGCATGGGTCTTGTGTAAAGCCTTTCCGCCTATCTATTTTTTTTTCTCTTTATTCAAAGTAAGCAGATCGAAAGCACGAAAAGGAATGCATTTCACGAAGTATGTGTCCGGATAGACCATGCGCACATGCTACCGCCTGAAGCTTGCAGGACTTGGCTAATGTTGATGCCAATGGAAGACACCGTTTTACACTTTCACACAAGCTACATCTGATGCTTTCAAAAAAGAAGAGATGACGCCTAGCTGATCCGCAAACACCTAGTTTGATGCACAAATGTTTTCTCACATCTCCCTTGACATTGGCAGTTTGTTTTCCATATACGCACATGCTACGCCCGATGCGTGCAGGGAATGACAAATGTCTTCTACTGCTGGCCGATGCACACAGACCATGACTAATGTCTACTAGTCGATGCACACACACTACATTTGATGCATGCATGTCTTGGCATATGTCGCCACACATGTTATCGTTCATTTCCATTATACGGAACATGTACGCCTGAGATGCGTGCCAGAGACATTGATCATTGTCTTTTCTTATCACGAAACCAGATTCAGAGAATGCAGACACCACGGCGTCGTTGACCTCTTAGAGGTTACAGAGAAACCTTTTCTTGCATTCATCATCTTCATATGGTTAATTTAGCGGAAATTTAAAACTTTTTATAATTATGAAGTTTACATAGACTTCATATAGTTAATACTTAATTGCATCATATACTAAGTTCAATGTAAATGAAACAACCATCTATCATAAGAATAACTTCGAAATAGAAGATGAATATATCATAAATAGTTTGCCAAACATTGCCTTATTACAAAGCTTCGAAATGAAAATACGAAAGAAATGTAGCGGACATTACCATAGTATGCTGAAAACTAAGGCTTAGACTAAAAGTTTGTAGCATCCTCGAAATCAAAAGGAGCTACCAATACTCGTCTTTGGAGAACGTTGATGTCCAAAGCCTGACAAGTGTATTCAATTTGTCTATGACGATGAAACTATAAAAATTGTTTAATTGACTAGGGTTAGTACACCATCAGAGAAATGGTAGCGAGAAGTATGTATGGGTGGATGGCGAACGGAGAGGAAGAGCACGACAGAGTGTACAAAGGGAACAATGCATGATCAATGAAGACCTCTTCATAATAACATGCCGATTAGATAGAAAGTTTAGTCACTAGGAATTTCCTAATTCGTTTTAGTTTGTGATTGTGGTATGACTATGAGTATTTTAAGGCATTCAAAGCCCACAACTTATTTTCTATATGATTACAGAAATTAGTATCATCAAACATTAATTTTAGAACCACTCTGGCAAAGATTTGAAAGATTGCCTATTCTTAAACCCGAGAGATCACCTCTCCCCCCCCCCCCCTATACTAGTTTTATTTTCAATAATTTTTATTCTTATTGTTTGAAGTTTAATAATACTTTTATGTCTATGTTTATTACAAGATGCAATCAATGATTCATTGTAGTCCCATACCCACAATGAATCTATGTAAGTAATCCAAGGACTAAGGAATGTTTTTCCTACCTTATCATGAGTCATTCTTTACACTATGTATTCATTAACATTTCATAAGCCATTCTCTATTGGCTATGCCATCTAATTCATTACTTTGATCTTAAGGAAGTTATGATGTATTTAGTTAACATTATGTTTCTATTTCCCTTTATTGGCACCATATAAGAAGTCATTATTGGCCAATCTTTTTCGACTTTTCCCATTATTTACTAAAACTTCATGAGAGTGATATTGGCAATTGACACTCTTAAGCTCTTCTTCATTGCTCACTTTGAACATACGTTCCATCATCATCATTCATTCTAAATTTCTTAGTGACATCATTAGGAATTAGATTATACGAGCTAAACATGGAATCCAGTGTCTTCCCCACACTGAAAAAGAGGTGATTCACCGATTAAAATGAATCTATACCATGTGAGCTACTCATGCAATCCACTGTCTGCCCCACATCGAAAAGGGGTGATTCCCGGCTAAGGCGAATCCATCTCAAGTGTTCACTCCACATCGAAAGGAGAGGCACACGGATATAGTGAACCAAGAACATATTTTGAGCATTATCCGACATAGATCATGTGATCTAAACATGAAATCCAGCGTCTTCCCCACACCGAAAAGTGGTGGAATCACCGGCCAAAGTTAAACCGAAAATACCTATCTCTCTTAGGTGGAAACCATTAGCTAGTACCTATGATGGCTAGACATAGCTCGAAGACTAGGGACTTAATGAAACTACTTATCCACATATGTGGTAGCCTCGTCTGATGAGACTTACACGTGCAAGCACATGCTCATAAGGAGTCTATACGTGTTGTGCTCACTTTCATTATGTTTTGATCGTTAGAGTTGACCTCAAGCCGTATGGCGAGAGTTGCTTCTAGATTGAGAGTTACTTATCTTTTGGACTTTGTCAGCCCTACTTTACATGATGAAGTGAAGTGTCCTATATATCAATCTTACTTACATTGAGAAATGTGAATTGTCTCTGACATATCATCCTTAGGGGTTAATGAGACTAGTCTCACACATTCTAACAATCATATGAGTATTCTTTTAAACATAGAGCTTAGGTGTAAGTAGACTTGTCTCACTTCTTTAACAACCCATTCTCGGCACTACTAATGTTTAGACCCCGTTACTTAGTATAACCTCAAGTTTTATTTCTTTAGTTTGTTTTTATAGTAGCTTCATCTTCACGTTATGCGACGATGAGCACTTCTTTCAATGAATCACATATGTTCATAGTTCATTTCCTTTAGAGCGTTGTGGCGGATTTGTCCCAATGAAGAATAGACTTTGGTATGGATTCATTGAATTACTTTAGAAGTGTACATTTGATATTGTAACTACACAGATTGGCATATGATTCAATATATGGCATAAACATTTTTGGGGGTAAAGATTACACAACCATTTGTTGGAATAGGGCAATTTTACATTCTTTAATGCTGGGGATTGCGTTGATATGTATTTATTCATTAGTCCATATTTTTAATCTTGACATTAAATTTATAGCCATTTAACATTAATTGAATTACTTTAGGGTGATTCATTTCAATTATTTGGCCTAATAATATTTGCCCATCAGATAAATTATGGCATAAGCTATTAGGTATAGACTTCAAAAACTTCTTTATTAGCATGATAAAAATTTGCACAATCATACTCAATTCTGGAGTACATTCTTACATTAAACGAAAACAACATCCCCCCCCCTCCAACTCACATTACAGTAAGCATGCCCACAACAAATATAATCATCTTGTGTGTAACAACCTGTTGTCGTTTTGAGCGCACATTTTATTTCTGGAAAAACTGTGAGTCGACGGATCCACGACGAACCGTCATGCGGCACGAGACCGTCGTGGGGGGGGTATGTCTCGTCAAAAACACTTAGAATTTAGAAATTTGCGGGGTACTGAGATCGAACTCTCTGACGTCACGACGGAGGTGGAAGGATGACGTCTCAGGAATGACGCGGGCCGTCACAGGACCCTTGGTAAAAATCTAGTCTCTGAACTATGTGACGGCAAGCAGCAGGACGGACCGTCAAGGCACGAAGCCCGTCACAGACTGCGTACTCCTAGGCTGGGTCGAATTTATCTGTTTAAATGTTGTAAGGGGCGTTTTGGACTATTCCTGCAATATAATATAAAGTTAGTGGTTGTTGAAATTAATAATCCAATTTTTGAGGGTTTAAGGAGATAACCTGATATTAATAGTGGGTTACATTTGTCATCTTTTATACTTAATTATTGTTATAGGGATAAAAGAAAGAGGGGTCTTTGGAATAAGAAAATAGAAAGAACAGAGAGGAGAAACGAAGCGAGAGGAAGAGGCGAAACGAGAGGATAGCCAGCTTATGAGGATTTGCTTGATCTTGAATCACGAAAATTCTCGCGGAGGTAGGTTATGGTTTAATTGCATATTCGATAGTAAACTCTTAATACGAATGCTAGTATTGGGGTAGTATTGTAATTACCCTTCTATATGCTTAATTGTATGCCCTTGTATGAATGTGATTACATAATTGGGATAAAATAAGCCTGATGAAGCATTGAATCCTAAATCTTGAAAAACCCATAAATGCCTTGTTAATGAAGATTGATGATGCCTTGAATAAAAAGAGCTTGATGAAATAAGTGATGAGAGTAGCTGGAACGGGTGTCACGACGACAGTAGAATTAGGCGGATCGTGTGTCACGAAACGACATGTAGATTGGGGATCGGGGTGTAACGAACCGACACGTAGACTTAGGGGACGGGTGTCACGAACCGACACGTATCGTCTATGGAGCGGAGTGCACGTAACCGACACGAGAGAAATAAGCATAATGAATATGAAGAGTTAATATACTCAATCTTAATGAACCTAATCTCCAAAGGGGTATGGCATGAGGCTTGAGTCCTCAGGGTGAACTTGGCCCGCTTCTTATTAATGATATAGAACTTGTGATGCTACAGTTGAGTATTGTAGTTGATTATGATATTATTGATATATACTTGTTTTCCTATTTTTGAGTTGGACCTGATGATACATACTAGTACTTGTGTTTTGTGACTGCACCCCACTTGTATGTTCTCCTTTGTCATTGTGGAGTGCAGCAACCGTCGCCATCGTCCTTTTCAACTCAGCGACAACTCTCCAGTTTATCAAGCCAGGATTTCAGGTGAGCTGTTGCCTTCTAGCTTGGATGCGGGCGATCTCCTCGTCATGTATGTGCCTTGAGATTCCGGACACGGACTAGCTTTTACTTATTTTAGCTTCTTAGATACTCTTGCTCGATTAGTAATTTGAAGATAACATGTTCTTGGGGTGATGACTTCAGGTTTTGGAAATAAATAGTATGAGTTTTTATAAGTGATTTAATCGATTTCATTAATGAGTTTAAGTCTTCAGAGAACATTTATTTTTTATTTATCGGTTGTTTGTTTGAAAAGTTGAGGGGAATTGGATGGGTTGGTGTCGCCTCACATAGTAGGATAAGTGTGGGTTGCCAGGCGCGGCCATTTTGGCGTCGTGAAAAACTTTGGTCTCAGAGCATTAGGATGTGATGGGTCTCATCACCAAGAAAGAAGTCTTTAGTAGAGTTTTTAAGGAACGGTAGGGGGCGCCTTTACTTTTCTTGAGAGGACTATAGCGGATTTAGGGAAATTCCAGTCTTTCTTTCTTTCTTGTATACAGGATCCAATTGGTTCTAGGTGCCTACAAATTGGTATTTGACATCTTAACGATATTTCGCAGAGGTTTTAGAACTAGAAGACAACAACTACGTAAAAAAAACAAAGCACCAGCACCGGGCACAAGGACAGGGTGCGTCAGCCAGCCAATGGGGTTGTAGCTCAAGGTGGGCAGCAACAAGAGGCGTGGTAGAGGTCGTGGAAGAGGACGTCCTCTAGAGAAGAGGACAAAGCCACATAGCCATCTGTACTGGGGATGACTCCTCCACCGAACTGAGGAAAGGAAGTGAAGTAAGAGAGGGTGAGGATGGGAAATGAACAAGTACAGAATGAGGGCACCTTGCCACCCAAACCTACCCCATAGTTATAATCAGGTTCTTGCTTATCTTAACGGGTTAGGTGGATCCGGGCAAGAACCTCCGTGTTTTCTGACCAGACCTCAGGTTACTATGGAGGTACAACATGAAGTACTATGGCTTCCCCGACATGGATGCCTCATTGGAAATAGGCACATTCATAGTTTGACTACAGGGGCCTAATATGACAAATGCTCAGCATGCATTTTCAGTAAGTTCCTTGAAATTGAAACCTCCAGTCTTCAAGGGTGCCTGAATGAGGAGGCCTACAAATTTCTGGTTTTGACTTCATGAGCCTACTACACCAGATGACGTATAATGGAACGGTTTGTTGTGAGTTTGTGCTGACTTATCAATTTCAAGGGAACGACCAAAATGTGGTGGCGCGTCACATGTTGAGTGTAACACCAAACAGAGAGCACCACTAGACTTGGGCATCATTCTCTAGCTTGTTTATGAGAAAAGTACATTCCACGAACTTTGAGGGATAGGAAAAGGATGAGATTCTTGAGCATAGAGCACAAGATGTTAGGATGTCCGGTTACTGCAATGAGGCAAGTTATTTAGCGCATTATCAAGCGTATGCCACTCAACTAGTTCAGTTCCACAAGAGCGGAGTTTCGCCGTTTTGTGAAGGGGGTTAAGTCAGAATTGCCAGATTTAGCTTACAGGTAGCGGCTACGGCCAAAATCCTTTCAGAGAGTGGTATAGACATCGTGATAGAGTGAAGGAAGTGAGCAGATGACTCACCAGGGCATCGACATCTAAAAGTTTTCGAAAGAGGTGGTTTAATGGTTTTCACTCTATGAGACAGGGTTCAGGAGGTTACTCAGTTCAGACCAATTCAGTCCGTCATACAGACGGTAGTTGTAGTTGGGGGTCACCTCAGACCGGTCAACATTATACTAAGGTTGGAGGGTTTACTATTCGCAACCCTCGTTCATTCTCACAGAGACATGCTAGACCACAGGAATGTTATGGATGTGGAGGAGACTGGACATATTAGGAGGAATTGTCCAAATAGAGTTATAGACCCCAATAGCTTAGAGGATAGAGGTGGTCATGCGTAGAGGAGTTATTCTGAGAGGACGAGGGGGCCGATCGGGAATGTGTGGTCACCAAAACGGACGGCCAGTGACGACAAACTGTAGCTACTACCAACCACTGGTAGGACAACGGGAAGACAGGTGATAGGCGCCCATTGTTACGACTTTCTTGGAGCGGTCTAAGCCAGAAGCAAGAAGAATCAGATGGGTTAGCACAGGTACTATTTTAGGTTTGCCCTGATTGCACCAGGATTCTGTATTATTTGATCCCATGGCTCCACAGTTTCATATGATCTTCCTCATTTGTAATGGTCTGAATTTACATTGTGAATTGCTGGACCTGCCTATTCGTGTTTCTACTCCGGTGGGTGAGTTCTGTGATAGTTGAAAAGGTGTATAAGATTGTCTTTGTAACTTGTGGGGAGAAGAGAAATACCATGTAGATTTGGTTATCTTAGAGATGGTTGATTTCGATTGTAATTCTTATGGGTATGACTTGGCTTTCTCCAAATTTTGCACCAATCTTAGATGTAATGCTAAAACTGTAACATGGCCAGACTGGGCCGATAAGTTAGTGTGGGAGGGTGACTACCCTTTCCAATCCAGCGTCGTATCATACTCCTTTCTTGTGCATAATAAATATGGTTGTAAAAGGCGTTGTTTTGCCGTGCTTGGCACACCTCAGGGATGATATGCCCCAAGTACCTTCGATTGAGTCGGATTTCAGTAGTTCGCTGAGTTCTGGATGTGTTCCCGGTAGACCTTCTGGATATGCCCACCAGACAGGGGATATTGACTTTGCCCATTGATTTGGAAGCGGGTATAGTCAATTTCCATACCCCCTTATAGAATGGCTCCAGCCAGAGTTAAGGGAGTTCAAGCCCAACATCAAGAATTATTAGGGAAAGGTTTATTAGACCGAGGCATCCCCTTGGGGTGATCCTGTTTTGTTTGCTGAAGAAGAAAGAAAGATGGGAGTCTTTCGGAGTGCATAGATTACCAGCAAAACTAAATAACGTAACCTGATTAGAACAGTGTATCCTCTTCCTCGCGTGATGATTTGTTCGCATAAGTACCAAGGGGTTGTGTTCTTCTCTAAGATCGACTAGGTTTGTTATCATCAGTGAAAATACGAGGCAGCAGATGTGCCAAAGACTGCTTTTCGAATCCGGTATGCGCATTATGATTCTTGGATAATGTCCGGTTGGACTAACGAATCCCCCTGCTGCTTTCCTGGGGGGATCTGATGCACGAGATTTTTAAGCAGGTCTGAGAACTCTTGTGATCGTATATTCTTGATGTATATGATTTACTCCAAGAGTAAGAAGGACATGAGGAGCAGTTTGAGAATTGTGTGGAAATGTTGAGGAAAAATAAAAAAGCTTTATGCAAAATTCTCCAAGTGTGAGTTTTGGCTAGATCAGGTCTTTTGAGCGGCACGTGGTTTTAGGAATGGGGTGATGGTTGGATCCTTCTAAGATTGAAAACAGGAGAACAGAAATTGGGCTTTAAGAACCTACTAATGTGTCGGAAATAAGGAGCTTGTGGGTAGCTGCTACTCTACCATACGATTTGTCAAGGGCTTCTCTTCTATCGACCTTCCCAATTGCGCATTGACTTAAGCAGAATGTTCCATTTGTATGTCGGATGAATGTGAGGAAAGACTTTTCAAAACTCCAAGACCTTGCACTGACTACCGCCCACACCTATCTTACCTTGCCAGTTAGTAGAGGTTAAGAACCGTTGGTATTGTGATGCATCCTATGTTGGTTTTGGGGTGCAGATGCTAATTGCAACAAGCAGAGAACGTAATTGCCATTATGCTTCGAGGCCATTAAAGGGGCTATGAAGTAAGTATCGACCACAATTTGGAGTTATGGACTTTTGCAAGTTGCAGGAGTTGTTTGCATTAAAGCAATAATGGAGAACACTATCTATTATTGGTTAAGGGTGAAGTCTATACGGTCATCGTAGCCTACAGTATGTCTTACTAGACAAGATTTGAATTTGAGACAGAGGAGGATGGAGGTGGAACTACTGAAGGACTACGATATTACCATTATTGTATCACCCAGGAGCATGGGTAGTTTAGCTACACTTGCCAAGCCATATAGGACGCCCAGTGGCTAGAGAGTAGTTCAGACTCTGGCTAATGACCTTATGAGGTTGCGAAGTAAATGAAAGGGGGGATTTGGCCAGTGTGGAGGCCAAGATCTTCTTTTCTTGACCAGATCAAGGCGAGAAACCAGTTTGATGATTGAGAAACTAGCCGAAATTCGGGATATGGTTGGTTGTTGCGGGAGAGCTAAAGAAGCGATAAGGGAGGAAGGTTTTTGAGAATTTAAGGGAAGGCGTATGTGTGCCCCGGTGATGATTTGATCCACACTATTCTAACTAGGCTTCATAGTACGGATATTCTATACATCTGGTGCAAACAAGATGTACCGTGACCTAAAGCCAACAATTTTTGGTGGAGTAGAATAAGCGCCCACATTGGTTGATTTTGTTGCCAAATGTCCCAAATTGTCAGCAAGTAAGTATAGAACATCGAGGCCCGGAGGAAACTTCAGAGAATGCACCAGTACTGAAATGGAAGTGGGATGAGAATTACGCATGGACTTCGGGGGTCGTCATTCCAAAGACATTGGCGAAGTGTTGATTCTATTTGGGATTGTGGACAGAGTTTAACTAAGTCTGACTCGTTTCATGTCCGGTTAATAAGGTGACTTACAATGCAGAGCGAGTTAGCCAGATCTACATCTCAGAAATTGTTCGGTTGCATGGAGTTCACTTTCCATAATATCAGATAGAGGTACACAGTTACTTCTTCAAGTTTTGGAGACACATCTGGCATGCTGAATTAGGTACTAGGTTGGACCTTTAGTAACTGAATTTAACACCTCAGACCGATGCCGCAGTCCCCCCCCCCGGTGTGGTGCGAAACAAGTCAGGTGTGGAAGAATGCTTCGGTGCGCTGTGTGATAGAATTGGTGGTCATTGAGGATAACTCTTACACTTAGCAGAGTTTTCATACAATTAAAGCTATTCACTCAGTATTGATATGGCCTCCTTTCGAAGCATGGTATGGGGGAGATGTGGTCTCCCATTGGTTGGTTTGTTGATGTATTCGCGGTTAGACCTGGGGTACGACCTTTGATGGGATTTTCATTACGAGAAGGTGAAATCATTCAAGCAAAAGCGCTTTAGCGGTTTCAAAGTAGGCAAAAGGAGTTATGCAGTCGAAGAGTTCGCCAAGGATTGGAGTGCATGGAGGGTGAGAATAGGTTTTGTGAAGCGGTCACCATCGAAGGGTGTGATGCCCCGTTTGGAAAAGAGGTAAGCTAAGCCCAAGGTATATTGCGACCATTTGAAGTACTTAAGGAGTAGGGAGAGGTGGTTATGAATTAGCATGCCTCCAGGGCTTTTGTGTGGTCAGAGTGCATCAGATCTTTCACTGTTCTATGCTGAAAAGATACCATGGGGATGGAAACTACCATCATTAGTTGGCGACTCAGTTCTGCTATGCATGAAAAGAAGAGAATTACTGAGGAGGAGCCGTTGCCATTCTAGATAGGAGAAATCGCAGTTGAAGATCAAGGAGATGCATCCATCAAGTTCAATGCGAAGAAGAAGTCGACAATTGAAGAAGATCCACTTGGAGAAGGACCCGGCTGATATGCAAGAAAGATAACCACACCTGTTTACAGATTCAGGTACTCCTTTGCCCTTGTTTTTACTTCTTAGATCGTTACGAGGTCACGAACGATGGGTAAATTGGTATACTATTGTAACGACCTGTTAGTCGTTTTTGAGCAACAGATGTATTTCTGGAAAAATTGACTGATGGCGACGGCTCCACGACGAAACCCATCATGGGCACAGGAGGACCTCGTGGTGTCTCGTATTCCAAACACTTGAATTTAGAAAATTTAGGTATGAGATCGACTTCCTGAACGCACGACGGCGCGGGGTGGCAGGACAGACCGTCTCAGGCATGACGGGCCGGAAAAGACCCTTGAGTAAATATAGTCTCTGAACTCCGTTTGAGGAAGCAGCAGACGGAGCCCCCCAGTCGCAGGCACGACGGCCCGTCACTAGGCAAGAGGCCCGGTAACAAGACTGCGTAAATCCCAGGCTGGGTAGGATTTCTGTTAAATGTTTTAAGGGGCATTGGACTATTCCTTACGTATCAATTATAAAGTAGTGGTTTTTGAATATCAATAACCAATTTCTGACTTTTTTTTCTTTTTCTTCGGGGGGTGGGTTTAAAGGAGATAACCTTAAATTAATTAGTGGTGACTTTATGTCATCTGTAAACTTAATTATATGTTATTATGGCTAAAATTAAAGAGGGTTTGGAATAAGAAAAATAGAAGACAAGAGAGCGCGAGAACGATCGAGAAGAGAGAGGGAAAAGAAGAGGATCGCAAGATTTGAGGATTTTGCTTGCTTGATCAAGAAATTTGGTGGAGGTAGGTTATGGTTTTATGCGATTGTAGTAACTCTTAATAGCGAATGATATGTATTGGGTGTTTTGTAAACCGTCTATATACTTAATTGTATGCTTGTATGAATGTGATTACATAATTGTGATTTAGATAAAATAAGCATGATGAGCTATTGAATCCTAAATCTTGAAAAACCACCATAATCTGACTTATAATGAGATTGATGATGCTTGGTAAAAGAAGGGCTATGATGAACTAAGTGATGAGAGTAGTGGAAAGGGTGGTGTCACGAACAGACACGTAGAAGAATTAGGGGATCGGGGTGTCACGAACCGAAACTAGAATTATGGGTGGGTTGTCACGAAACGACACGGTAGAATTAGGGGATCGGGGTGTCACGACCGACACGTAGAAGAATTAGGGGATCGGGTGTCACGACCCGACACGTGTATATGGAGCGGGAAGTGTCACGTACCGACACAGAGAGAAATAAGCATAAGAATCTTGAAAGGACGTTAATTTAATCAATTTAATGACCTAATCTCCAAATGGGTATGGCATTGAGGCGGGAGTCCTAATGGGTGAACTTGGCCGTTGCTATTAAAGATTATAGAACTTGCTGATGGTACAGTTGCGTGAGTATTGTAGTGATTTATGATATTATTGATATATATTGTTTTTCATTTGAGTTGCCGATTGATAACTACTCGTACTTGTGTTTTGTACTGAAACCTCAACTGTATGTTCTCTCTTTGTCATTTGTGGGTGTTAGCAAACGTGCCATCTTTTAAACTCAGCCGCAACCTAGCCAGTCTTCACAAGTCAGATTTCGGGTGAGCTATTTGCTTCTAGATTGGACTGGATATTCCTCGTCATGTCTTGATGCCTTGAGATTCCGGCACGGACTAGCTTTTTACTTCGTTTAGTTCTTAGATACTCTCCGATTATAATTGGAGGATAGATTCTTGTGGTGATGACTTCCAGGGTTTTGGGAATAAATAGTATTGAGTTTTATAAGTGATAATCGATTTTCATAATGAGTTTAAGTCGTCCGCATTATATTTGTTAATTTATGGTTGAAACGTTGGGGAATTGGATGGGTTGGTTCGCTCACATAGTAGGATAAGTGTGGGTGCCAGTCGTGGCCCGTTTTGGGTCGTGACACATCTTCATACTTAAAATTTTTGGACACATCTTAACATAGTACCATTCTCTTAACCAATCTTGGTTCATGGCTTTAGTGTAACGTTTTTAAGATATACTGGAAAGCATTATATTAAAATTTGATAAATTTAACACCTTCAAAACTTCGTAATATCAACAGTACAACATTCAGACAAAAACATCAACACTTAAACAATTACGGGTGTAACTAACTCATCGTCAATTCATAATTCACGTTTTAAGCACTTAACTTTGTAAGAAAACAACTTCATTAGTTAATAGATATTCATAATTCAATAATATTACACATAAGAACAACTAGGACCACATACCAACAACATGATCTCTAACCTATTCAACATGGAATAGAAAAGGATACTAGGGACAAGGGAGTTCGACGAGAACACGGGAACAACCATAGTTTTCAAGATATTTAAATCACTGGAAAGAAAGTTATCTTGGAGAAAGAAGTCCAAAATATAAACTAATGAATCAATTACCAAAATGCCCCTCTTAAGTTGACTAAACATAGGAGAATATTAACTTGTTCGATAATCTAGAAATTAGTGTTGAATATGGTTTCGGTCAACATATTGACTTTATATTAATTAATTAAATCCTTAATCTAAATAATTTAGGGACCTAGGGTAATTACTAAAGTACCCTAAGTCTTTGGAACCAAAACCAACCCTTTAAGACCATCCTAGGTTAAGTACTAGGATGTTTCTTGAATTATACTAGGTTAGTGTAAGGATTTCGTTTTGACCATTTAAACTAATTAATTAAATTTTTATTTTAATTAATTATGTGACCTGAGGTAATTACTAAAGTACCCTTAAGTCTTTAGGATCATAACCAATCCTTTGAACCATACTAGGTTGGGTACTAGGTTGTCTTTTTCTTGTTTTAACCTAAATTTGGAAATTGCTTTGTGATTTCAATTTTGCCCCTTTAAATTAATTAATTAAGTTGATAAATTAATTAATTAAGTAGCCTAGAGTAATTACTAATGTATAACTAGGTTGTTAAGACCTTAACTAACTCTTTCGACCATCCTAGGTTAGGTACTAGGTTGCCTCTTCAAGTAGTACTAGGTTAATGTCAACCCGGTTTGGTACTAGGTTGTCGAGTGCAATAGTGGGACCATTTAGGTTAGTACTAGGTTATTTATCTAGTTAGGATAGTTAGTTAGGACCTTTAGTTGGTTAGTAAGTAAGGAACCACATGAATGGACCCGTCCGCACATGCTGCCCCTTAAATATCCTAACCGAATTTTGTTAGGGTGATCCCCTTCCTTTGGCCGATTGTCATTTGCTTTGGCCATGTGCTTTCACATGGGTTGGTTGTACTTTACTAACTAAATATTCTTTATGTACTATTTAGAATACTTACTTATTGTCCCAAGGATCCTCCGTATGTCCTTGAGCACTGCTTAATTTACATGATCATTTTAAATTGTCATGTCGAATAGTACTAGGGTTTACGCTTGGATGCCTAGTAGTTTGTGTGAAACTATTTTGAACAGATTTTATTTTAGCTTAGGGTCTTCATTGTAGGTACATTTATTGAACATCAATCTTGGATTGGGGTATGACAACCCAAAAAGTATATTTCTTATTCGTATATAGAAAATTTACTAATATCCCTTATCCAAACTTTTCTATACTATGCCCAATATTTCTCAATATTCGGCATTAGGGTGCCTATGTAAACCTAATAGGCTATATTAATGGCTTACTGGGCTCATTATTAGACATGTGATTTTCCAGAATGTTACACTTCTGTTAGCCGATGCGCGCAGGCAATGACTAATGTCGCCCAATCGATGTGCACACGCCCCAACTGATGCTTGCAGGCCTTGGCAATCTCATATGACATTGGTCAATGTGTTTAGGCCACGAATGTTGTCGCCCAACCAATATACAGATTCCACAAATGAAGCTTGCATGCCTTGGCTGATACTGATGCTATTGGAAGACGTTGTCTGCCACTGCATAAATGCTACATCCGATTCTTCTAGAGAATGACCGATTACACCTAGTTAATGTGCACAGACCACGTTTGATGCCTACATTCCTTGTCAGATATTGCATTACATTGGGTGTTAACATTTTCCATATTAGCACATGCTACGACCGAATCGTGCAGGACATGATCGATGTGTTTTGTTGTTGGACGATATGCACATTGCATGACTGATGTGTACCAGTCGATGCGCACACACCATGTATGATGCATCCATGCCTTGTTTGATGTCATCTGTCATTGGCACGAATCGTTTTCCATATACGAACATGCTATGTCCAATTCGTGTATGTCATGTCCACTGTCATTTTTTTGTTGGTCGATGTATGCAAGCCACGACTCATGTAGCATGGCTGATGTGTAGACTCCACAACTGATGCTTTCAAGCCTTGGTCGATGTCATATGACATTGGACTATTTGTGTAGGACACAAATGATATCACTCAGCCAATGCACACACGCCACACCTAAAGCTTGCAGGACTTGGCTGATGTTGATACTCATTGGAAGACATCGTTTTCCACTTGCGCTCATGCTACATCCAATGCTTGCAAAAAAATAACCAATGACGCCTAGCTGATTTGCACACACCAGGTTTGATGCATCTATTCCTTGTCACATGTCTCCTGACATTGGAAGGTATCGTTTTCCATAAACACGCATTCTACACCCAATGCATGTAGGTCAATGACCAATGTCTTCTGCTATTGACCGATGTGCACAGTGCATAACTGATGTCTCCTAGACGATACACACACACCATGTTTGATGTATGTATGCCTTTGCATATTTCTCATTACATTGCAAGGTGTCGTTTTCCACATACACAGATGCTACACTCGATGCGTGCAGGCCATGACAGTTGTCTACTTCTGTTGGCCAATGCACATAGGGCACTACTAATGTCGCCCAGCCGATGTGTACACACCACTACTGATACTCGCAGTCCTTGGCCGATGTCATATGACATTAGTGAATGATGTCACCAATCCGATGCACACATGTTACATGAAGCTTGCGATCCTTGGTGATGGTGATGCCACTTGAAGACGTCATTTGCCAGTTGCGCACATGCTATGTCTGGTGCTTGTAGGCCACGACTGATGACGCCTAGATTATATGCACATACAACATTTCTTGCATGCATGACTTCACAGATCTCGCATGATATTGTCAGTCATCAACTTCCATATACGAACATGATACGCTCAATGTGTGCTGGCCATGAACGCTGTCTTTTGTTGTTGGCCGATGAGAACATGGCTCGACAGATATCGCCTAACTGATGTGTACATGCCATAACTGATGCTTGTAGTCCTTGGGCTATTTCATATGAAATTGGCCGACAATGTAGGCAAAAAATGATGTCTCCCAGTCGATGTGCACAAGACACACATGATGCTTATAGACTTTGGCTGATGTTGATTCCATTGGAAGTTGTTTTTTTACCACATCCGCACGTGCTACGTTTGATGTGTGTAGACAATTATCGATAACGCCTAGCTGATGTGAACACTCCATGTTTGATGCATGCATTCCTAAACAGATGTCGTCTGACATTAATAGGCGATATTTCCATATACACACATGATACGCCTGATTAGTGCAGGCCATGACCAATGTCTTCTACTTTTGGCCGATGCACGCAGGCCCTCACTAACGTCACCCGATTGATGCATACACACCACGTTTGATGTATGCATTCCTTTGACAATGTCTCCTGATGTTAGTAAACGTTGTGAGTCATAGATGCACATCCAATGCAAGAAGGCCATGACCAATGATGGCTAGCATTTTTGATGCATGCATGCCATGAGCGATGTTTACAAGATGATTAGCACATGAAACATCTAATGTGTGCATGCCATGACAGATACCAGCTACCATTGCGCACACACAATGTTTTATTATTGTAGGCCTTGTCCATTTTCTTCTACGTCTGCAGACGTTGTTTTCCATATGCACACATACTACACTAATGTTTTCAGGCCATGACCGATGTCTTTTTTGTAATAACCCTAAAAATGGCTATGCTAAATAATGGTTAAGGTACCTAGAATGCCGACGATTAGACCGGGTTCACACGGATTGATGCGCGTAGAACAAGACCTCTGAAACTTTACGACAGCCAAGCCAACTATCATGGGGATTTATTTGAGCTAGGAAAGTTTGGGTCCAGCCATGTAGGGCTCCCGAATATGAAAATTTACTCGGATAAGTCTTTACATGATCTAAAAAGGGGAAATCTGAAGTTTAGAGGATCTAAGGGTAAAATGGTCTTTTTCTAGGCTAAGGGTAGCATCGTAATTAGCCTAAGTATATAATTAATTATTTAATTAATAAGGTGGAGGAGCATTTTGGGGAGGGAGGACTGAAAATTGGCCCTTAGAGTGAAGTCTTGCTCCACCCGGTTTAGAACCTAGGTGGAAGCAATGAATTAAATTTGTTTTAATTTATGTTAGTAAATTAATGGAATTAATTAAAATTTATTATTATATGATTTAAAATATAAGGGAAATTATATTTTAATAATAATTAACTAAACATTATTTAACTAAGTCCTAAACTAGACTCCTAAGCCTAAGGTAACTCTCTCCTCTCACGCACATGTCTCTCTCACGTCTCTTTCACTCTGGTTCGCGTTCTCTCTGCCAAATAACGTACAGGAACATTAGTAAACCAAAGTTCTTCACACTTGAAGAATTCACAACTAAAAATAAAATCAAACGCTAAGAAAAAATATGTTAGGCAAAGGGAGAATTTTATGTCAAAAGTTTGGTGTTGAAAATTGGTTTTGGACATGAGTGCTGGAGAAGGTTTGGGCAGCAATTTCAAGGTTCAAGAATCATAAAAGGTATGGGTTATGTTCTCTTTTGGTCCCTTTCCTAAGATCCCCCTAAGGTTCAAAATATTCAATCCGAAAACTAGGGTTGTTCCCCGTTGCATATCCTTGTCACTAGCTACCAATGATTCTTAGGTTGGGTATGTTTGCTTGTAGGTATTAGGCGTGTGTTATATTTTCCTGATGAATATGTTCATATTTGTGTGTTTGAATTCATATGAATGACAACCTATGCATTTCTGTAACTATGTGTATATGTGTGCAAGGATGTGACCGTGACTAATGTTCTCGGATTGATGCTCCAAAATTGTAATGTTATGGTTGTTATTTTACATGCATAAACCTATATAAATCGTGATGTTCATGTACGATGTAATGTGTCTGATTTGAATGATAATCTCTTTGCTATACGAATCTATGAAAAATGCACCCCAAAACTTGTTAAATAGTCTACGAATTACCCTATGAGTTCAAGTGAAATTGTTGAAGAAAGTGAGCTGAAATGTGACCAAATTTTCAGCAACTTGCAAGTTTGGTTTGCCTAAACCTAGATGAAAAAATCTAGAAAATTAATTGAGTGTAAATTATGTGAGGCCACTATAATTCGAACCCGCGATCTCACCCGTGAGATACACTAAAAATGTGAAAAGAAATGAGGGTTAAAGGGATTCAATCTCGGGTGTATTTGGCTGAAAAATAAAATACAAAAATTAGAATTAGAGGAGTGGGATTCGAACCCACAACCTCTCGGTCAGAACGTAAGAAAAACTAAAATAAAAGAAATATGAGGCGTGGGAATCGAACACATGAACTCTATAGACAGTAAAGGAGAATTAAAAGAAAAGATAAGATAAAAGAAATGTGAGGCGTGGGAATCGAACCCACGACCTCTAGGCAGTAAAGGAGAATTAAAAGAAAGATAAAGTGAGGATGTGGGGGTTCTATCTTATAACCTTATGGTTAACTAGAGATAGTCAAAAAAAACAAAAAAAGGGATGTAGGGGTCAAACCCACAACCCCTCGCCCAAGGAAGGGAATTTTCAAAGGATAGAAATAAAAGGAAACGTTGATGTTGGGGCTCGATCTAGGGTCCCAATGTCATGTGGATCAAAATTAAATAAAAATATAAATGTAAACTGTTGTCCAATGGGTTTGAAAATCGGGTTCCCTTTCTCAAATTCTGTATTGATACATAAATCATACGTGAATTAAATATTTAAGAATAATGTTGCCTACTTAGATCGAAATCGAGATCTTGGCATACATACAAGATGCATAAGTCATGTACCACATAATCTTAGGAAGATATGAATCACTTGAACTATGAATGACAATGAAATGATGAAACCCTAGAAGGGTTAAGTAAGAGTGTGAAACACACTAAATTACCAAGTGCATTGGCATATGATGAAATAAATATTCACGTAAAATGGGGTGAGTAATTATGAAGAGCAAATGTGGTAATGTTCATGAATGTGGTGACAACATGATATGAGGCTAATGTAAAAGATGAGAGAAATCTCAAATGAGCCTAAGTAATGAATAGACCAGTGTCTATGACCACTCTAATAAAAGTATTGAGATAAACACA
The DNA here is from genome assembly GCA_027704765.1 of Solanum habrochaites. Lineage (NCBI taxonomy): Eukaryota > Viridiplantae > Streptophyta > Magnoliopsida > Solanales > Solanaceae > Solanum > Solanum habrochaites. The sequence continues at coordinate 10,614,130 of JAKWJA010002490.1, read as the reverse complement.
CTTAACACAAATTATGAGATGGTAAATCATCTTTTCAGCTAAGATGTCCTCATACTAGAAGCCATCTTCCATGACGTATGAGTTGAATGTAATGAAACCTTATACTGAACACCGATAGACTAACGACGATCGGTGATTCCTTCTTTCGGGAAAGGCTAGAGGTTCACATAACTCTCATGATATGAAACTGTCTGGCATGCCGGGTATGCGCCTCCTTATATCTCCTAGTCTTTGAACATATATACTGCCAATATAGGGATCTGGCGGGGTACAATTCCCATGTACGTTATCATGTCTTTGGTCACTTTTGACGATGATTCAACCTCTTTTCGGTGTGCGGGATAAATTGGATTTCATGATTCTAAAATGATCTATGTCGGTTAAAGTTAAAGTTCCCCATGAATGAATGAGGTCAGCCTCAAATGATGCACATAATGAAATGAATGATACCAAAGGTGATAGGATATGATAATCAAGAGGTGAGATAGACTCAAGAAATGACACTAGGTGATTATTTATCATTCCACAGCGAACCCGATGAAAGTCTTAAAATACATCCTAGGTATAAGCTCTGTTCGCACTAGATTTTGAATGAAATGGAATGAAGTACGTACGAATGAATGAAGAAGACTGTGTTTGCTAAAGAAGGCTCCGTTGTTGAGGTCCCATATGTTGAGCCTCATTTTGAGAAGTCTTGATGTCAAGTCCATCATTCCAAGGTCTCATTGAATATGAACGAATGATATGAAAAATGTTATGTGCTATATGCAATATGTTATGTGCTATATGCAATATGTTATATGCTATGTGCAATATGTTATGTGTTGTGCTCTATAATAATTATGATGATGCATGTTACTTTCATGGCATGAGTTTTCTTATCAAAATTAGGAAAGTTCACTCACTTTCCTAATCCAAATTTGGAAAGCTCACTAACTTTTCTAATCAAAATTTTGCAAGTCCACCAACTTTGCTTTCCATAATCATGGTGTTAGCAAAGAGTTGTTGTTAATTTTGCATCTCCTTAGTGTGTGCTTTCATATACCCATACTTAGTACAAGTGTGTACTAATCCCATACAATTCTATAATTTTAGGAGCGGGCACAGGTGGAGGCTAGAGCTTATAGGTTGATGTTGTAGCTATCCGGACGTGGAGCTTTCATCCGGACTTGGTAGGCACTTATGCTTTCAAGGATGTCTACCATTGTTATCTATCTAAGATGTAGGCTATAGTTAGTGGATCATGTTCCACTAGTGTTTCTTTCCACTTCTGTTCACACTTTGTATTGCTGCCGTTTTGGCAAAATTATGTTTGATAAAATTATGAACGGATTCTTTCATTTGAATATCTTTTTATTAGATTTTTCATTTTTGAACGCCTATGATGTTAAGTAGTATGTGTGCATTTATGTTAAGAAACAAAAAGTTTAAATTTTCGTGTAAAATTAACCTAGATGAAGTAAGAATGATGTATGTAGGCTTGTCTGCAACCTCTTAGAGGTCAACGACGCCGATCTCATCTAGGGTCTAGCTTTCGATCATGACAAAGTTGGTGTTAGAGCACTAGGTTAAATTCCAAGGATAATAAGTTCACATCATCCACATTGAGTAGTTTGTAAGTTATGGTAGTGAAGTGAACCACTATCTTGAATTAGAGACGGCATTATGCGTAGGAAAATTTCTCTTCTTTTGATCTCATTGTGCCTTTTCCTAATGTCTGATTTCTTGATGTTATGAGCGTGTCTAACATAATTCCTTTATTATTTTTAGAAAATAAATACTTGGAGAACCATTGGTCAGAGAGAGGAGGAGTTGTTGCTGCTGATAATGAGGTTCCACTCCAGGCTCCAATCGAAGTTATGGCTATGTCGGTTAACCCTGTTGGGTTGACTGATGCCGAGGTGAGGGCATCTCTGGACCAGATGGAACATGCCATCACTATGCAGGCCAAGGCCATGACTGACCAGGTCAACCGACAGAATGTTTAGAGGGGGAACCCACAGGCTTGCAGTATGGCTGACAGACTGAGAGACTTTACGAGGATGAATCCTCCTATTTTCACAGGGTCTAAGAATTCGAAGGATCCTCAGGAGTTTGTAAATGAGGTGAACAAGATCATGGTGTCAATGAGGGCCACATATACTGAGAAAGTAGAGTTGTCTTCCTATCAACTCAAAAATGTTGCTCATACTTGGTGCAAGATGTGTCAAGATAGCCGAATTTTGGGCAGAACTCCGGTCTATTGGGAGTTTTTTAAGACAGCCTTTCTGGAGAGATTCTTTCCCAAAGAGATAAGGGATTCCAAGGTTGAGGAGTTTATAAACCTTAAGTAGGGATCCATGACAGTCAAGGAGTATTCCCTAAAGTTTGTTAAGCTTTCCGGGTATGCTACTTCCCTTGTATCTTATAGCAGAGATGAGATAAGCAGGTTCCTCACAGGAATCAACTGAGATCTTGAGGAGGAGTGTTGGTATGCGATGCTCCATGATAACATGGACCTCTCCTGGTTGATGGTGCATGTCAAGAAGGTAGAGGATAGCAGCAAGAATAGGGGCGTTCGTGATGCTAGGAGGCATAAGCCTCAAGATCAGGTAGGTCCCACACATGTAGGACATATAAAAAAATTAGGTGTCCGTGAGTTGCCCAGGTTCAAAAAAGGCCAACAGAGTTCTGAGAACTGTAACTCTCAGAGGAGTACAACACCTAGAGGAGGCAGACCCGAGCCTAGGAAGGGAAATAGAGATGAGATGCAGTGTCCCAGAAAGGACTGTGCTTAGTGTGGCCGTGATCACATTGGAGAGTGAAGACAGGGTACTAATTCCATTTTTAGTTGCGGTAAGAGCGCGAAAATGGTTAAGGACTGCCCACAAAAAAGAGGTCAAGCTAGAGGTAATGATTAGCCTAGGCCTAATCCACACGATGCACCAGCAGCCAAGCCTCTTAAGAGGAACAGGTCCTACGCCCTGAAGGGTAGGGAGGAGCAGGAGAAGTCCGCTGATGTTGTCACGTGTATGCTGCAAGTATTCTCAACTTGTGTTTATGCTTTACTTGATATAGGATCTACGCTTTCCTTTGTAACTCCTTTGCTTGCTTTCCCTTTTTAGATATTGCCTGAAGTTCTGCATGATCCTATCGTGGTTATTAAACCTTTAGGATAAAATGTAAGAACTGATGGAGTATACAAAGATTACCCAATAGTTATATGTGGTAAGACTATATGTGCAGACTTGGTTGAGTTACCAATGCATGATTTTAATGTTATTCTTGGCGTGGACTGGCTTCATGGTTGTTATTCTTTCATGGATTGTCATAGTAGGGTTGTGAGATTTTGTTTCCCTAATGAAGAAGATCTAGTCTGGGAGGGTTACAACTCAAGTCATCCTAATCCCTTGATGTCTAACCTTAAAGCCAATAAAATGATGTCCAAGGAGTTATTATGTCATCTTGTAAGTATTGATGATTAAGATCACGACATTCCTTCCATAGACTCAGTTCCTGTAGTGATTGAGTTCCAAGATGTATTTCCTGATGATTTGCCTGGAGTTCCTCCCCCTCAAGAGATTGACTTTGGAAATGACTTGAACCCAATACTAAAGCAATTTCAATTGCTCCTTACAGAATGGCTCAAGCTGAACTCAAAGAGTTGAAGCTGCAGCTAAAAGATCTCACTGATAAGGCTTTCATTCAGCCGAGCATATCCCCTTGGGGCGCTTTAGTGTTTTTTGTGAAAAATAAATATTGAACCTTTAGAATGTGTATCGATTATCGGCAACTCAACAAAGTCACTATCAAAAATAAGTATCAACTTCCCAGAATAGATGATTTGTTCGACCAACTCCAACGGTCTAGTTTGTTCTCTAAGATTGATCTTTGTTCAGGGTACCATCATCTCAGGGTTAGGGATGAAGATGTTGCAAAGACAACCTTTCGTACCGTTATGGTCATTACGAGTTTTAAGTTATGTCATTTGGTCTCTCGAATGCACCTGCTGCATTTATGGATCTCATGAACAGAGTGTTCCGTGAATATCTTGACTCTTTTGTCATAGTATTCATTTATGACATTCTTATCTACTCTAAGACTAAGGAAGAGCATGAACAACATTTGATACTAACATTGCAGGTACTTAGACAACATAAGTTGTATGCCAAATTAAGCAAGTGTGAATTCTGGTTTAGATCGTTGACCTTCCTGGGTCATGTTGTGATCGACAAAGGTGTGGAGGTAGATCCCAGGAAAACTAAAGTTGTTAAGAATTTCCCAAAACCTCTTACTCCCATAGATATTCGTAGGTTCTTGGGATTAGCTGGTTATTATTGCAGGTTCGTGGAGGGTTTTTCGTCCATTGGTGCCTCACTAACAGCTTTGACTAAGAAGAAAGCCAAGTTTGAATGTACGGAGGCTTGTGAGAAGAGTTTCCAGGAGCTCAAGTATAGACTCACTTCAGCTCCGGTGCTTACCTTGACTAAGTGTGGTGAGAATTACACTTTGTATTGTAATACATCTTGGGTTGGTTTGGGTTGTGTTGTTATGAAGGGTGGTAAAGTGATAGCTTATGCATCCAGAATGCTCCAGATTCATGAGAAGAATTATCCCACTCATGAACTGTAATTGGCAGTTGTGGTATTTGCACTGAATCTGTTAAGGCACTACTTGTATGGGGTTCATATGGATGTATTCACAGACCACAAGAGTCTCCTGTACGTGTTCACACAGAGAGAGTTGAATCTACCTCAGCGAAGATAGTTGGAGCTGTTAAAGGACTATGACATGAATTTCCACTACCATCCAGGTAAAGCTAATGTTGTAGCTGATGCTTTGAGTAGGATGAGCATGGGAAGTACTGCCCCCTTTGAGGATGGGAAGAAGGAATTGGTGAAAGATATACATAGATTGGCCAGACTGTGTTTGCGGTCTGTAGACTTTACTAGTGGGGGTGTTTCAATTCATCCTAGTTCGAAATCATGCTTAGTAGTTGAAGTCAAGGAGGGTCTGCATCTTGATCCTGTGTTGATGGAGCTGAAGGACTTAGTGTTTGTTAAGATGAATGAGTCTTTTGCTTTGAGAGATGACGACATTCTTAAGTACCAGGACAGGCTGTATGTACCAGATGTGGATCATTTCAGACCAGGATCATTGCAGAGGCCCATGGTTCCAGATATTCCATACATCCAGGTTCCACCAAGATGTATTATGATCTTAAGCAGATCTATTGGTGGAATGGCATGAAGAAGGACATCACAAAATATGTAGCCAAGTGTCCTAATTTTCAACAAGTTAAGGCAGAACATCTAAAACTTGACGGTCTTACTCAGATTATTGAGGTTCTAACTTGGAAATGGGAGGCCATTAATATGGACTTCGTGGTTGTTCTTCCGAAGACTAGGAGACATCATGACTCCATATGAGTTATCGTGGAAAGGATGACTAAGTCTGCCTACTTTATCCCTGTGAAGTCTACTTACAGAGCCGAGGTTTATGCAAAACTTTACATTGATGAGATAGTGAGATGGCATGGGATTCCTTTGTCTATCATTCAATATAGAGAAGATCGTTCACTTCACATTTATGGAGATCCTTCCAGAAGAGCTTAGGTATGCAGGTGAAGCTTAGTACTTCCTTTCATCCTCTAATTGATGGACAAGCAAAGCGCACTATTCAGAAATTGGAGGACATGCTAAGAGCGTGTGTGATTGACTTCAAGGGTAGTTGAGATGACCATTTTCCTTTGATAGATTTCTTGTATAATAATAGTTACCACTCCAGCATTGGTATGGAACCATTTGAGGCACTGTATGGTAGGAGGTGTAGGTCTCTAGTTTGGTGGTTCAAGGTTGGAGAGTCATCCATTTTGGGTCCAGAGATCATTGATGAGGTCTTAGAGAGGTTCAGAGTGATTAGGGACATGTTGGCTACTGCTTACAGTCGGCAGAAGTCTTATGCAGACAACAGAAAATGACCCTTAGAGTTTAATGTTGGTGACCAAGTTTGTTTGACGATATCACCTATGAAGGGGGTGATGAGGTTTGGCAGGAAAGAAAAGTTGGGTCCGAGGTATATTGGGCCATATGAGATCCTACAGCGTGTGGGAGAGGTGGCCTATGAGTTGGCATTGTCTGCGGAACTAGCTTCTGTTCATCCAGTCTTACATGTCTCTATGTTAAAGAAGTGCCTAGGCGATCAAGAATCGATTCTACCTGTTGAAGGTTTGGGGTTTGATAAAAATTTGTCCTATGAAGAGGTACATGTTGATATTTTAGACAGAGAGGTCAAGCGGCTGAGGAAGAAGGATATTTCCACAGTGAAGGTATTGTGGAGGAATCATCTTATTGAGGGTGATGTGTGGGAGGCCGAGGCCGTGTGAGATCCCGTTACCCCCATCTTTTCAGCTCTTGAGGTTAGACTTCCTACTCTTAATTATAAGTTTCCATATCTCTCAATTCTTTGTTGCTATTGCTTGATTGTATATAGTAACTATGTTATGATCTGATTGGCAATACGCGAAATAGTTAGTACTGTCATTTGGGGATGAATTTTCCTAAGGGGGGGATAATGTAACAACCCTAAAAACGGCTATGCTAAATAATGCTTAATGTGCCTAGAATGCCTACGATTAGACCGGGTTCAAACGGATTGTTGCGCGTAGAACCAGACTTTTGAACCCTTACGACACCTAAGACAACTTACTTGGGGAGTTAGTTCAGCTAGGAAAAGTTGTGTCCAACCATGTAGGGCTCTTGAATATGAAGATTTACTCGGATGAGTCTTTACCGGACTTAAAAATGGGAAATCTTAAGTTTTGAAGGTCTAGGGGTAAAATGACCTTTTTCCAGGATAAGGGTAGTATCGTAATTAACCTAAATATATAATTAATATTTTAATTAATAAGGTGGAGGGGCATTTTAGGGAGAGAGGGCGGAACATTGGCCCTTAGAGTGAAGTCTTGCTCCACCCACGTTCGAACCTAGGTGGAAGTAATGAAATAAATTTGTTTTAATTTAAGTTGGTAAATTAAGGAAATTAATTAATATTCATTATTATTAGATGATTTAAAATAAAAGGGAAATCAAATTTTTATAATAAATAACTAAACCTTATTTGACTAAGTCCTAAACTAGACTCCTAAGCCTAAGGTAACTCACTCCTCTCACACTCATCTCTCTCTCTCACACATCTCTATCACTCTCATTCACGTTCTCTCTACCAAATAATGTACAAGAACAGTAGGTAAATAAAAGTTCTTCACACTTGAAGAACTCACAACGAAAACTAAAATCAAATGCTAAGCAAAATATGTTAGGCAAAGGGAGGGTTTACCATCAAAAGCTTGTTGTTGAAAATTGGTTTCGGGCGTGAGTGCTGGAGAAAGTTTTGGAAGAAACTTTAATGTTTTAACATCATAAAAGGTATGGGTTCTCTTCTCTCTTGGTCCCTTTCCCAAGAGACCTCTTAAGCTTCAGAATATTAAGTCCGAAAACTAGGGTTGTTCCCCGTTTCATGTCCCTATAACTAGCTCCTAATGATTCTTAGCTCCAAATGATTCTTAGGTTGGGTATGTTTGATGTTCATGTAAGATAAATTTTTGCTGATTTGAGTTATAATCTCTTGGCTAAACAAATCTATGAAAAATGCACCCCAAAACTTGTTAAATAGTTTACGAATTACCCTATGAATTCAAGTGAAAATGTTGAAGAAAGTGAGCTAAAATGTGACAAAAGTTCCAGAAACATACAAGTTTGGTTTTGGCTAAACGTCGATGAATAAATCTTGAAAATTAATTGAGTGTAAATTAGGTGAGGTCACTATAATTCGAACCCGCGACCTCACCCGTGAGATACACTAAAAACGCGAAAAGAAATGGGGGTTAAGGATCCGATCTCGGGTGTATTCGGCTGACAATAAAGTACCAACAAAATTAAAATGAGAGGAATAGGACTCCGACCCACAACCTCTAAGTTACCAACGTATAAGAAAAAACTAAAAATAAAGACATGTGAGGGCGTTGCGAATCGAAACCCATGACCTCAGGCAGTAAAGGAGATTAAAGAACATTAAAGTGAGGTTGTGGGAGTTCGATCCCACAAACCTCATGTTTAACTAAAGATGAGTAAAGAGAAGGAAAACAAAAAAAAAAGATTTGTAGGGGTTCGAACCCCAATCCCTGGCCAGGAAAGAGAAGAGAATTTTCAAAGATTAATAAAAGGAAGTGATTTTGGGATCGATCTAGGGTCCCAATGTCATGTTGATAAAAAAATTAAATATATAAAAGAATAAAAGTGAGTGTTGTCCAAGGGATTTGAAAAACCAGGTTCCCTTGCCCAATTAGATTGATACATTAAATCATAAGGTGAATTTAAACCTTCAAGGCATAATGTTGCCACTTAGATCAAAAATCAAGATCTTGCAGTAAATAAATAAAAGCTTGCAATAAAAGTCTTATACCACATTATTCTGAGGTAGATATGAACACTTAAAACAAAACTATGAAAGGAAGCCTAATGATTGTGGTCTAGACCAATAGGTCTAGCATAGTTTAAAAAAAGTAAACCTAAGATGATTGTAATCAAATGATGTAACTAGAAGTGTAAGTAAGAGGTAAGAAGAAACATTTTCTAAATGGACAAGTGCATTGGCACATGCTGAAATGAACAAAGAAATAATGAAAGTAACAATAAAATGAATGAAATCCTTGAAGGTTTAATTAAGATTGTTAAAATCACAAAATTGCCAAGGATTGGCAAGATTTAAATGAACATTCAAGTAAAATGGGTGTGAGGAATTAGGAAGAGCAATGTGATAATGATACGAATGTGGTGGACAACATGATTTGAGGCTATGTAAAAGATGGAGCAATCTCAAATGAGCTGAAGTAATAAATGGTACCTAAAACGTACTCACCTATGAGAGTGTAAAAAAAGTCTCTATGAACACTCTAATGAAAGTATTGCGATGAACTAACGTAATAAAATGATGAGATTAGAAATCACCTATTCAGATATGATGTCCTCATAACTAGAAGCCCACTTCCATAAGTCTGAGTGAAGTATTGAAACTTTACAATGAGCACGATAGACTAGCTCTGAGTGGTGAGCCTTCTTTCGGGAAGGCGGCGGTTACGTAACTCTCATGAGATGAGGATAGTACGGGGCCTGTGGGTATGGGCTCCTTATATCTTCTAGTGTTTGAAACTATACTGGCCCATATGGGATTGTCGGGGGTTCACCATTACCATGGACACTGCCATGTTTTTAGGTCACTTGGACGGGTTATTACCCACATCTTGTTTGGGTGGGTTTTATGCTAATAGAGTTCATGGTGCTCAAATGATGTACACCGATTGACGTTAAGTTCCCCATGAATGAATGAGGCCGAGCCTCAATGATGCAAAATAATGAAATGAATGATACCAAAGGGTAGGATAGGTACTCAGAGGTGAGCTATAGGACTAAAGGAATGACACAGGTCCCCATTCTTGATCATTGGACAGCGTAACGATGAAGTCTTACGAAAAATCCTAGGTATAGCTGGTGTTCATATAGCTTATGAATACATGAGATGAAGTATTGTAAAATGAATGAAGCGACTCTGTGTTTGCCTAAAGAAGGCTCCTAGTTGAGGTCCATATATTGAGCCTCATTTGGGAAGCGTGATGTCAAGTCCATGATTACAAGGTCTCATGGCATGTGAACGAATGATATGAAAATGTTATGGTTATATGCAATATGTTATGTGCTATATGCAACAGTTATGTTATGTGGCCAAAAATGTTTTGTGATGTGTGAAATATGATAAGTAATTTGATTCATGTTAACTCTAATGGCATGATTCCTAATCCAAATTTGGAAAATTCACTCACTTTCCTAATCCAAAATTTTGAGAAAAGATCACTAACTTCCTAATACCAAGTTGGCAAGTCCACTGACTTAACTTTCATACTCATATTGTTAGGAAAGAGGTGTTTAATCATGCCTGCCTTGGGTGTGATTGCAGATACACATACTTAGTATAAAATGTGCTCAATCCATAAATTCTACATCTTTAGGTGCAGGCACAAAGGGGACTTAGAGCCTTACGGTGGACGTTGCCAGCTATTTGGACGGGACCTTCATCCAGACTTGTTAAGCACCAGGCTTTCGAGAATGTTCTACCGTTATTAAATAGATTATATGAGTCTATATATTAGTGAGCTTTTCCACTGGTTCTTTCACTTTTGTTTAGACTTTGTATTGGTGTCTTTTTTGCTAAAATACGTTTAATAAAATTATGAAATGATTATTTAATTTGATTACCTATTTATTATATGGTTGATTTGTGAACGCCTATGATGTTAACTAGTATGTATACATGTATGTTAAGGAATAAGAAGTTCAAATTTTCCGCAAAAATTAACCTAGATGAAGTAAGAATGACGTATGTAGGCTTGTCTGCAACCTCAAAGAGGCACGACGCCGGTCTCGTCTGGGGTCTAGATTGCGATCGTGAGAGTTTTCCATTGGCCAATATGCACAGGCCAAAACCTCAGTCAATAACTTTTATCATCAATTATTTCGACATCTATAAGACTCGCCGATAATGACTTTGGCATCATTAATACATGATTTGCTGAGGTAAGCATCTCAGACTCTTGTATGATTGTTTATACGAAGTTCTACAAACGTTTTGCCAAGTTAAGGCCACATGAAATTCTGTAGATTTAAGCTTGTTGACATCCAATTTTGGACCTTCACAAAATAAATTTTTCATCGAGTTTCCTAAATTTCAACTGTTTGAAATAATTGACTTTATGAAATTCCATACACACACAAAAAAAACACGCACAAAAACACACACACACGCACGCACACACACACATACACACGCGCGCACACACACACTCACACGCATACACGCACACGCACACGCGCGCGCAGACACACACACACACACTAATTTTGTATATATTTATTACATTCTATGAATATTAGAAAATTGTCTCAAAAAAATTTTTATTTTGATTTGAATATTTGGTTTAAGTTTATTAATCAATAGTTTATATTTTTTAGTTAATTACTTTATAATTATGCTAATTATTTTATTTTATAGAGATTAAGAAGCTCATTAATTAATTAATATTTATCCATTTTATATAAATTTTAGTCAAAATCTCTAAATTAAATTCAATGTGACTAACTTCAAAATTTTCGTTGGCCATAATTGTAATTCTTGTGGCCTTTTATTGTGTTACAATTCTAATACCTTTTTCTTACTTCACCTCTAACACTTCATAAGACTGGGAGTTGGTCATTTTTAGTTGTGTAATTTTTATGCTATTATTATAGTTTGCATAGTTGTGCTCCATAGCAAACATAAATAAACAAACAGATGTAGGTTCGAATTACATATACAAAAAAAGTTGTTATAATTATTATATATTTCGATTAAACATATTCGAATAATTAAGTAATAATATGTGTTTGTATAAAGCAAGAAAGAGAGAAAGACAAAAGAAAACTGGACAGGAGAAGATCGTATTTGTCTAATCATAAGGACGAAAATATATGCATTTAGAATTGTATATACAATTTTATGGATCTTTATATAAACACAAAAGCTATGTATACATTTATATTTGTATAATGTGAGATAGATGAGTGAGAGTAGAGAGCGAGATCTGAGAGAAGGGAAGGAGGGAACGAAAATATATGTATATACAATTTTCTCTCACTAAACACAAACACATTTTATATATTTGTATTTATATAAAGCAAGAGAGGCGAGGGAGACTGTCATCAAAAATGATTTGCCAGTGGCCCATACGCGAGACCTCACCTTTGTCCCCCATTTTGGCGATAGGCAATATTCCTCAATATAGTCTTTTCCTCGACGCCGTGCTAATTTATTTAAATCCAACTACTGTTGTATAAAATATTTGCACATTATAGTTGCGATTCACATACAATTCCTCCCCTATATAATAACTATTTCATAGCCGACCACTCTGTATCATTTTCTCTTGCCCGCTTCCACACAACGTGTTCAAGCGAGCCAAATCGCTAAACCCCAGCCCAACTTGACAAGCCACCCAGAAGTGATACTACGCACACTGCAGTACACACCCTCCCCCGCGCTAACCGCGAACACGAGCCCATTCATGAGGAAGTTGTGTTCTCCTCTTCTTCAAGTAGTGTGAATCTTCTATACATCTAGATTGATTTCATTGACACGCTCGTCATTTATTCTCCAGTCTGTTCGCGACTGTCTCGCTCTTTGTATTGGCATTCACAAACTCGGATCACGGGCTCCCTTCATTTTGTCGTTGAAGAATTGTACTCATAGAGTTGGCAGCCTTATCTCTTGAAGGGGTTTTGAATTTCAAATTTAAATTTCACCCGTTCTCCCTCCCGTTTCCCCCCCTAAATCAACCGTATTCTTCTTCTATTTAAGATCGTTTTCTCTTTAGCTTTGAGGAGATAATTGATATTGAGTTGGGAAAAAATATAGGAAAAGATAGAAAGGGCACAACTTATAAAAAAAACTAAATTATAGTAGGTTATTAAGGAAATACACCCACTATACATTTCTATTCTTGTTCGTGGTTTCGGAATTTTGAACAAAATTAAGGGCTTTCAAATGGTGGTGAATCTGTTCCGAACACGCTTCGAAGTTCACCACAACGTTGTCGGAAAGATTTGTAAACACTTCCTCCTTTATAATATTTCCCCATCTTTTAGATCTCGACATGGTTTTTTGCAGTGTCTCAGTATTCTTAAATAATTCAATTGTCTACTCATGACACCGATTTCGACTTTGCAATTTCATGTTTAGTTTGTGCTTACTCATACCTCATTTTAATGTTAGTATTCATGTTATATTTGTTGGGTTCGTTTGAATGTGTTAAGCAATGATTATTGGTATCTTTACGTTGTCTCAAATTACATCTTCTCTAAAGTAGAACAACATCATAAATACGAGTAAAAATATTTGTTGAGATGACAATCAACTATCTAAAAATCTCCATAGGAAGCCTCAGATGAGAAGGTTAGAGAGAACGTCATGAAGATTCGGGCTCATAACCTACTCAAATATAAAAGCAAGGGTGATTACCAAACCACACGGTTATGAGCAAGAAAAATGCCAAAAATAAGTTAAGAATATAAAATATGGGTACTTCCACCACCTCAATAGAACCTCCACAACTACAATATGCATAAAACCAGCCCAACCAAACAGTTCCAATTTTATATCACAAAACTCAATCACAACATTCCAACAATTACATATCAACAACACACATGATAAATTTCATCAAACACAAGTTCCATTGAAAGACACTCACAAGTTCATAAATGATAAACATATGTAATGAAATGCAATCCTTAGTATGGTGATGCATGTTTTTCCTAGTGATACATGCCTGTTGTTTCTCAGTTTGTGAGCCATAACAGTCATATATGTCCATGCATCCGTCACAACGTGTGACATGATCTTCGATAAATAAATCTATCATGGCGTGCAACACGTTCCTCGATAATAGAATTCTTGAAAACATGTTACACGTCCCTCGAATCAAAATGTATGTCACGACGCGCCCAAAACCTGCTCGCTGAAAAAGGTACCATCCTTTTTAATTTCTATTCTCACTGAATTACTAACAATGTATCAATCATGTTTAGAAACACATTCGACCATGCACAGGCTGTATACAAAAATAACGAGGAGATGAAATCTTTCATAACAATTCACAACAACACAATCATGATACAACATCAACAATGAATCGATAAGGCTTTCAAACCATTCTCACCACATCACACACCAATAATTAATCATATTGTCGTTTATTACCCTTTTTTCTTTATTAATACTATTCATTACAGAAAAGTCAACGAATCACCAAGTCTCATTCCTCCACAATCACATAGCATAAGGGAATACATGATTCTATATACCTAACAGAAATCAACTTGCCTCAAATAGTCGAACTATCACTTATGGATCAAATCTTCCCCTTTCGTTAGTCCTTCAAATGAATAAAATTCATTCAAATAAATAATCATAATATGATTTAAAAACTAACAATATCCATATTACTATGTATCTAGTGTAGAACCAAAAACTCACTGAAATTTATAATCAAGTTACTAAGTTTGATGTCAATGTCAACTCTCATATTTTCAAGTTTCAAGTATATGGTTAAAAATAAAATCAAAAATCCCAACTTACTCAATAACATCTCAAAAACAAAGCAAAAAGCCACAAGAGCAATGATAATCAAACCTAAAAAAATTATTGGCATTGAACTTGTGGATGATATCATTTTTTTTTCTTTTTTAATTAAAAGATGACCCAATAAGTCAGATATTTTTTTTTCTTTTTTAATTAAACGTTTTTACGACAAACAACCATTCACATTGTAAACAAACAATATAGTTTTTAAACAGTACGTAAACTAAATAACAAAAACTAAAAAAGAAATGTTTCATTAAAAAACTAAGAGGAATATTTCACCACCAATACTATAGTCTGCATGCATGCAGATTATAATAATCAATTAACTAAAGCAAGCTTTTTCTTTTCTTTTTTTTTAAAAAAAGGGATAATATACGACAGTATAAGTACCCTCTCAATCTATGTTCAAAATTTCAGAGACACACTTATACTATATCAAAGTCTTATTACCCTTTTGAACTTATTTTATTAGTAATTTTCTACACCTTTTCGGCCTACGTGGCACTATCTTGTGGGCCCAACACCGGTTGATTTTTTTTAGCTAATGCCACGTAGGTCGAAAAGGGGTAGAAAATCACTTATAAAATAAGTTCAGGAGGTAATAGGACGTTTGTATAGTATAAGTGTATCTCTGAAATTTCGAATATAAATTGAGGAATTACTTGTGCATTATCTAAAAAAAAACTGACTCTCTAGTTTTGCTATAATTAATAAATTTAAAAATTTATTTATCATCACCACCATTATTAGGTTTTGGTATTTTAGCAAATGAAGCAAACAGAACAATAATAAAGTATATCATCCAACAAGAATTAGCTCGCGAATTGCGTTTATTTTTGAGGCTTTTGCTGGCTGCCGCCCACGGACTGGTGGTGAAAAATCACGATCTGATACTAGCCCACCAACTAAAACAACAACCCGAGCCATCGTAAAACTATAAAGTATGTCAATGTTCAGGGCCTCTTAGAATATTATAATGTAACACATAAGAACAATGTTGATGTGGGTGTTGCGAGGTGTTTGCATGTGGGAAGTATATATAGGTGGAGTTATTTGACATCCGAATAATATTACAACTAGGAATTTTATTTATCTTATGATGTTGCAATAATGGTAACGAGTGAAAATTTTTCAACTTTGCCAAACATATTTTTATGTTATTAGTATTTTTTTTCAGTATTGGTGGAGTTGTTTTTATATATGACAAGTAGAGATTTGAGTTAAATTTTCCTCTTTTATTTTTTTATTTTTACCGTTAGTTATTTTTAGGAAGGGTATTATCTTATTTCACTTTGGCAATAAATGTTATTAATTTTATGAGAAATTAAAATAATATATGATAGAAAACTATTAATTCAAATTAAATGCATAACACGTTTGATTTAATTGTACTCCATAACAAATTGTTTTTATTTCGCCTCTCTCCTAGGTGAATCCTTGTTGCTCACTTTCTTCTCTCCCTCACACATCTTTGGCTTTCCTCTTACCAAACACTAAATATTATATATGTGTTTTGTATTGTATAAGGAACAGAGATTTACTATATCTATAATATAATTTTCGTCCCCTATTAGTCCTCGTCTATAAGATCTCACTAGCCACTCTTCCAACGGTCTCGCTCCCAGTCTTCCCTTGCCTTTCGCGCTTAACAATAGAACTGTATATAAATTGGTTTTTTTCGTCTATATTTCAAGCGAGAGAAAATGAGATATACACATGCAAATACATAATTTTCGTCTTATACACTTATAACTTATATCTTAAAAAACCTCTGCCTAGTTCTTCTCTTTGCCTTTTCAACCTTTCACCGCTTTATAGAAAAGAACCACAAATATACAATATTTTTTTTAGTACATCAAATATCAAACAAATCTATACACTATTTCCTGTTTCTATGGATAACGAAATATACATAATTACTGTTTACTATGAACCACAATTATGCATAACTATAACATAACATAAAAATATACTTTGGCTGTTTCTATATGTAAAAGTTGTCATCCACCACAAATTAAGGAATTGTCTTTAAATAGGCTAAGTCATATGCGGACCCTAAGTTGTCCGCATCAATTCACTAGACGCACCAACTGGAACTGTACCTATGGCACCTTACTAAGTCGGTTTGAACTTTTTGAAGCCTTTTATGACAATCAGCTATAAAATATGACATGTGTGTGTGTCCTACACTCGCGATGCCGTGTTTGGCGAAATGGACAAATCAATTGTACATGTGGCATTTGTATGGGCGAAAGAAAAAAAAGAAAATAGAACAAAAATGAGTGTTGTCATCACTTGTGAAAAATCCTATTATTCACCAAAAGCCCCCTCCTCCACATATTTGTCATTCACGTTGAATCC
This sequence comes from Solanum habrochaites, assembly GCA_027704765.1. NCBI lineage: Eukaryota > Viridiplantae > Streptophyta > Magnoliopsida > Solanales > Solanaceae > Solanum > Solanum habrochaites. The sequence continues at coordinate 10,597,561 of JAKWJA010002490.1, read as the reverse complement.
TCTAACCACTATTCTGGTTCATATTGTTTCTTTTTTTCCTTTGATTTTAAGTGAAAAATAGCACCAATTGTTATACATCAAAAATTAGTCAATACCTGAACCTACCCAAATAGAATCAAGTTATTAATTTTAAGATAGCAATAAAAATCATTGACTACATAAATTCATCTAAGAGATTAATTTTTTATTTTAAATTCTAAATTTGTTAGATATATTTCGCATAAGAAAACAATGGAAGAAGAATAAAATAATCATTATATGCGTCTATATTTTTTCCGTTAATATAAGATCAACTATCGAACAAATTTAAAAGAAAACTGGACGAGAAAATGTAATGTGTTTCCATCGTGAATATGATCGAGTGAGGGGGAGCGAGGACCAGGAAGAGGACCCCCCCTCTGCAGGGAGAAAAGAAAAGGGTGGAAGGGTTGGTGGCAAACATAAATCGGCGGAGATGATTGGTTTTGGAAGAAAGGGCTAAGGTAAAAGGAAGAAGGAACAGAAGAAAGAGATTTTTTTTCCAAAAATACGTACTGACGGCGTTTGTGAATGGATGTGGTACCTTACCGTCCTTGCCAATCAGTGTGAAAAGTGTCAAATACTGGTACCTTATTCTGAACAATAGCAAGTGTTCAATAGGTATCATTCTAGCTTCGCAACGTATCTAAAATGAATTGAAAGACAACTTTAAGGGGCGCATATGATTTAGCCCTTTAAATATCATTTATGTCCTTCATTCTAAGATCAAAAAATATCACTCCAATATTACACTCTTTTCCTTCAAAGATACTTTGACACTTCAAAGTCAACTCTCTCTCTAGTTGGCATGATATGTAGTCAAAAGCTTTTTTATTAATAATAGCATTAATTTAATTCATTCAAAAATTATTTAACTAATTAATGATTCATTTTTTTTCCTACAAAAATCAATATGACTTTTTAAGAATAAAGTTTTTTTACTTTAAAAATCTTTTATCATATTAATTTTTTAATTTTTTCTGTTATGAAGAATATATTTTAAAATGTATGTAATGTCATCAATTTGGAATACTTAATAACACACATACACTTACCAAAAATGTTCATATTACAAAATCACTCATGAACATGAATTGTCATCTAACCATAAACTTGTCTATAATGAATTCACATAATAACTAAAGCCGTCAATAACTTTTCACAATAATATGACTGTGTAGTTTAAAATTCATAAGGGTTTGTTCCCATGCGATTTTCCTGGTAAGCTTTTGAATGAGGATCCATAATGCGATTATCTCAGATCTGGGTACTCTTGTTCTTCCTAGACTTTTTTCTACTGGGTTATCTAGTAGTTTTAAAGAGCACATAATCTACCCAACATTAAAGGTGGGAGTGTTATAAATAATTTGTATTATGTGAAGGTTAATTATATGGAGTCATGTAAGAATGATTAGGATTTTACCTTGGGACCTAAGTAACCATTTACTTATAAATAAGGGTTTTCGTTCATCTGTTGTAAAAGAAGATTTGAGGAAGATCAATGAATCATGAATATACTTCACAAAATGAATAAGAATAAGAATTTTTTTTCTTCTCTCTACTTTATTCGTCCTTCTAATTCACTATGTTTCATAAAAACAACCGCTGAATTTTGGTTATCGTAACTAAACTTACTATATGTTTAGGCATTAGTTTTAACAACGCCAATTTCACTTTTGTGAAGTTTTAGATAAATGAATGTTAATTGAACGAAAAAAACACAGTTTTATAACATTTCACTACATTGCCATACTATACCCAGTCGAATAATTAATAAAAATCTATTTTAAGATCATTAACTTACACTTAAAATGATAAACTTATGAATAATAAAAAACATTGAAATTAAATCTTTTCTATCAAAAATAATCATTAATCTATTATAAGACCCCGGGGAACAAAAAAAGTTAAAAGTTGAAATCACAATTTTATTCCTACACTAAAAAATTATTATCCAGAAATAATTAATTCTAAACTATTCTATCATTAATGAAGAAAATCATCATATTCAAAACACCTACACAAAATGTACCAATAAATGGCATATTTAAATTTTAATAAAAATCCATTAAGTATTTGGTGTATACAAAGAGGTGACATTAATAGATTGCTGCAATGATTTATTTCAGCATTCTCAACCTCACTTTAACCTCAATTTCATCTTTAATAAATTAATTCAATGTTTTAAAGTCTTTTCAACTTCCAAACTATAGTTATTATAGAATTTTATAACATCCAGTCACTGTAGGAAGATGGTAAATCATGAGATTTTCTTATGGGTTTCACCTACCACATTGTCCTCTTCTTCTTTTTCATTATTTATCTTTAATGCTGTCAATTAAAGGGTTTCCCATTAACACGGCCCGGGTGGGAAGCGGTAATAAATATAGGTAAAACCCAATGTTATTGGCATGAATATAAATGAAAAATGCTGCATCTTGGTTTGTTCAAGATTTAAGCTGATACCTCTTTTTTTCCCTATTGTTTTTATTGTTAAGTTAGTAGGTTTGAGATATTCTATTAAGATTTGATGTTTCTGAGTTGAAGAAACAGATTTGGAAGCTGTGTTAATTGCAAGCATGTTCATGAATTCGCTATCTTATTTCATTTTATCTAATAATAATATTTCAATATCGGGTGAAGTAGGAATCAAAATTCAAATATGCTTCAGTTTCAGCTTCATTTGTGAAAGTGTTTTTTTAAATAACCCTCATGAGTTATAATGATTAATCACTCTCTAAGAGTTAGAGAGGAACGAGGTATTAGAAGGATCTACATTTCTGTAGACAGTGATCGTTTTATCCGATTGGATCTTCAAATTGCTTGGTCTAAGTATTTATCTTTATCTTGTCTATACTTAAACAGAACATTATGAAACTTGAATTTTAATTATCCAAACCACAATGATTTTTTTAGTAAATACAAATAAATTTTTAAACTGGAAGAAATATGTCATTTACAAAACCAAAATTTATATAAAATATTTGGGATGATAAAAATGCAACGCCGTTTCTGAAACCTAGTAAACTTAACAAAGTAGGAAGGGAAAGGAAAAAATAAAATCAACATGATTGCGGTGAGAAGCAAAACACAAAACTTTGTCAAATTTTATTTTACACGACGTCAAACCAATTAGGAACTGATAAATATAATATTATAATATAAATTGTATAAATATAAAAATAATAAACAGGTGTAATCACGGTTAAATATTTTACAATTAGTAGGTTGATTTAAAGATTATCTAAATGTTTATTTTAATTTTGAATTATGGATGGAGTAATGGTTCCTAAAATTTAGGTAACCACCAATTAAAACATATTTTAATTGGATCAAGTCTAATTTCATTTTTGATATTGATTCTACCACGCAAAAGAAAATTCAAAACCAACTTAGGAGGCTTATTGATATTAAATTATTGAACTTGTTATTAGGAATTTGTGATCCTACTATAATTTTAATTCAAAAGTCATACAAGATATAAATTTCTCCAGAACAAGTCATTATATTGTGAATTCAATCTAAAATCATTCAAGAATGTGTTCAAGTTAAACATCAAAGTTAAGTGACATTCTAAAAAAAAAGTTCATGGTTAAATCACCATCCGTGAAAATTCTATGCATTTTCGAGCAATTATTGTCTCTTTCCCCTATTGTTTCGCGGAAATTTTGTACTAATAGAAAAGGACATTATCAGTCAAATCTATGGTTGTTACATTTCTTGCTTCTCTTTTTTTTTTTTCCAATTATTTGTATGTCCATAGAAATAAGATAAGGATTAGTTCAAAGCATCTTGAATAGTATCATTTAAACAAGTCTAAAATTTGAAGGAAGACTTTTCCAACTATGACTCAATTCAATAAGTAGAAAAAACTATCAGCAACTATTAAATTAACCAATTTTGTTGTAAAAAAGTATCCTAAATAAAAGGAGATGGACTTAACTGGGAGACGAGAAGAGACTCTATGATGCTGCAGTTAAATCGGAGATGTTAGAGTTTTACAAGATTACTTGAACAAGATGTTCTAATTCTTGAAGACTTGCCTTAACTTGATTCAATGAAACACCTTTGCACATAGGCAAGCCCACGCACGTGGTATCATAGGTTTGTGAGGTTTTTAATTACTTGCTCAAAATCAAAGCTTGTGCTGAATGGATTCGCGGAAGTTATTGCTCTTACCATAGCTTCAGACAAAGGACATCTGAATATCGTTAAGATGTTGTTGTTGGTAAATCCTGAAATATGCCTGGCTTGTGATCGCAATGGCGCAAATCCTCTCCATCTTGCAGCTATCAAAGGTCGAGTTGAAGTCATTAAGGAACTTATACATGTATGGCCTCGTGCAGCTCTAGGAACGATGATCAACGGAGAAAACATTTTGCATTTGTGTGTGAAGCATAATCAGATTGAGGTTCTGAAGGTTCTAATGGAGATCGAATGGGGCCGTGAGTTCTTGAATGCGAAGGATGGTAATGGACACAACATTCTGCATTTGGCTGTTGCTGATAAGCAAATTGAGGTATGACTTTGTTTCTTCGAAAAACGACTTCATTTTCTTATAAGCAGTGTAGTTGTTATTAAACCACTTACCAATCAATCTTGCAGACTGTCAAGTACTTGTTGAAGACACATCAAATTGATGTGAATGCAATGGATGCAAATGGGAATACATCATTAGATATCTTACTACAGAGTCGTAGGGACGTGAATGATCTATCCATTGGTGAATGTCTTCGAGAAGCTGGAGGTTTAAGAGCAAAAGATATTTCAATGTCACATCATCCAATGACTATGGCGGAAATTAACCACTCTCCAGTCATATTCAGCACCGCATATTTAGGGGGGAAATAGGCCCATCAAAAGGTGATTGGCCTTCAAAGAAACGTGCTGAAGACAATAATGGTCGGCGTAGCCCTCACTTCATTTGCAACCATGGCATTCCAAGCTGGAGTGAACCCTCCAGGAGGTGTTTGGCAAGAAAATGAAAAATTGAATGATCCGAGTACACCCTTATATAAAGCAGGGGAATCAGTAATGGCTTATAATCATGCAAGACCATATCGATATTTCCTTCGTGTCAACACCATTGCTTTTGTCTCTTCTCTCAGCACAATTCTTGCTGCACTGATAGTGGATTTGCACCTTCAGGCGCAGGACTTTTTAGTGCCGTTTATGGGTTACTTTGTGGTAAAGTTACATCAAATAGCACTCAATTAGGCCCACTAGGCAATTAAATCATCAAGACTCCAGGAAGACAGTGAAACCAATTGGTCAAGATCATTGACATTGGAATAACAGTATGGTGTGGCTTAATGGCACTACTTCTACTCGGTAACACAATACGTCTGTTGCGTGCATGGCAGAAAAAGAAGCATGAAATAAAAAGAACAGCAGTACAAGAAATTGTAAATTCAATTACTGTCAATGTTTGATTTTGTTGCATTCATAAATAGGACACAGCCATTAGAAGAAATAATAATTTTTTTTTTTGAATCTATTTTCATTGTCATAATTTCTAAGCTAAGGTATTGCAATTCCAATTGCGAATCATACAACTTGAAGATTTTATTAGAGTAATGTTGTAATATTACAACCTTCAAGAGCAATTTTATTTACATACAAACACGCTTAAGGTGTTCGGAACAAATCTAATACCAACAAATTAAAATCATGCAATTATTCAAAGTATTATATTAATCTCATTGTATCAAGATACGATTTACCAACAAGTTTATGACTGAAATATCCCTTGAAGTAATCAGCAACAGTACCAATTTGCTTGAATTTTACAGGATTTTGAGGAGGATGGGCTCTGTGCGCGAACTTAAATAATAGTCCCTTTTTGGTTTAAAAAATGTTGCAATTGATAGTCTCTCCTTGTTTGGATTGAGAACTGGTCGATGTTCAACACCTTTATAAATTTCATTCGTCACTATCTGTACAACCAAGCTGACGAATTAGTGTACTTGACATAAATATAATTTTGGAAAAAAGTGAATATTATGAACTCAATTATAATAAGAAAACGTTATCAAGTTTGTTCTATACTTTCTCACTACTCGTACAAGGAATGTGGAAGAAAGATATTTATAAGGTACAAAGTGGTGTTGATGTACATTATAACCATTTCAAATAGATTGGATAAGATAAACCAAAGTGGTGTTAATGTACATTGTCGTGGCAATATGGTGTAGATTAAACAAGTTTTTCTTCTCACCTTCTCTCATTATTTTTTTTACTAAATATAAAAAGACGACCCTTCGAACAATTTCCCATTACAATTAAAATATGAGCAAAATAAATATTTAAAAAATAGGGACAAAAGATTGGGGGCGACAACAACATATCGACATTTGCACAAAACATCAAAACTATTAGTGCGTCAGGATGACTTGAGTGTTAAACAAAAGCTAATAGACTATTTTGGACATTTTTCTAAGTTACATATATATAATTGAAGCAAAAAATTTAAAGAAGTGATTTGTAGATTCCCTCTAAAATGTCGCCACGTGATACGAAGGCATTGGCAAAGGTGTAATTGGAAGCAAGCACCATTTTCTTGATATGTAGACTTCCACTTCATTTAGTGAGAAGTCTATGTCAAGCCAGCAAGATCAGTGTGGGTTGTTTACCCCATAACAAATCTTTCTTGAGGACAATAGGATGTACTTACATCGGCCATTGCTTGATACCCCATTCAAACAGCTACTCAACTCTCTCCTTTCAATCTAAAGGCTTCTCCCATTATATTGCCAAGATTTTTTTCGAAGTTCCTTCACCATGTGTTGAGTATCTTTTAAAGGTGTTCTCATCCAATTTGAGAAAAAAAAAGGATTTTCAACAAAGAGATTGAGCCACACGAATGTAGAAGCATCAGATCGAAAGGGTGTAAAATGTTAGGCTAGAGATCGCTCCTTAAACCTAACATGAATATTACTTTGTATATACTATCAATGTCTTAATTCATTTCTGAAATGTGTTATTTGAATTGCCGTTCCATCTGACGTTGATGTGGCAAAGGCGGACTAAAATTCTTTAAAATCTATATAAGAGGGAAGGGAACAACTTGCTCAAGTTTCTTAAGTGAGAGAGAGTTTCTTGGAAGAAAATTAAATAATGTCTTACAAAATGGAGAGGGAGGCATTATATAGCCAAAATTTACCAGTAAAATGTATAGTGTGTATATATAGTCCACTATAATTTTAGCTCATCTTTACTGATGTCATGGATGATATCATATTTATATGTCATTGTGATGCTAAGGTAGCTTAAAATTTATGCCGTTTTCCTTCTTAGATTCACACTTGTTTGATGTTTGTGATTGATTGCAAGGGAGCTCAAACTTTGATTTCTTGGGAAAAAACTCTCCTTTACTACTTGAGTTGTCCCTAGTAGAGCAACTACAATTGATTGAGCGGTTTGTTGGGATTAGATATCGTGGATTCTACATAAATTATTTTTACATTTCTGCATACGTATCTGATGAATTTCACAGAATATGAAATTTGTAGAAAAATTGTAAGAGCATAAAAATTTGATGTTCTTTGATTATTTTATTTAACAAAAGTATCCTTATCATTCTCGAACTGGTGGTGGAGGATCTATCTTCTGGCCATAAGTAAGACCACACATTGACTCGTAAAAAAACATGACGAGAGTTAAGAGACCAAGTACTATCCCCAAAGGAGGAACCATAAATATTGTTAGTGTTATACTGTTATTTTTAAAAGTGAAGACATTCATCTTTGCTTCTGACTAATCAAAAATAATTAATAATTTTGATTGTTTCAAAGGATGCGAAAAGTCCAGTTTATCACTTGGTGGGGCCATTTGTCTCATTAATAAACATAATCCTTACCGCTGGCGTATGGTAACACATGTTTGTTGTTCTCTTTATGAGGTTTAAAAAAGCAGGATCTGGAAAACCACATGAGAGGAGTAATAAAATTTCTATGTATATGCCAGAGTTTTCGGATAAAATGGTGAAGTGATTTTAGCTACTTTCTAAGGGTTCAAAGTTAAAATTCAGGTCATTGCTTACCGAAACCTATTGTTTGACCAATGCGAGCCCAAGATGATTTAATTACGACAATAATCTTGGGCTTAAAACCGTATGTGACTCTAAAGTGGCAGTCAAGTCACACTTCAACCTTTTTTCTTCCCGAATTGAGGTTGCCACTAGCACATCAAAACATATGTTGGAAGTGAAAGCTCAATCAACCTTTAATTTATCTCTCAGTTTCAAAAAAACACACACACCACACGTAGTAAGCATTTAAACAAGTCATGTGATTCTCTCCACACCTCAATAAAAACACCATTCATATGATCCTCTCGGGAATAGACCAATTTACAAAATATCGTGTCCACTAATCGAAATACAATCCGCAATTCTGAATTCAATCCCTAGGCCTAGCCTAAGAAAATATCATGGTATTTTTGGTTCGACAGGTGAAGGAACACCATGACTATAAATGTGAAGATATTCATGTTTGGCCAAGTGATTTATGTGAATTTCTTCTTATCCATTTCTAAATATGTATAACAACGATAGTTATTTATCCTTAGTGTCAAATAAAAGGATAATTATTTGTTTGACATATTTTTTTGTATTTTAATACTCCCTCTTCCATCCATTTTTATTTATACCATATTGATTTGCTTAAAGAGTAATAAATATAATAAATTCAATTCTGATAAACACATTGGCAAAATCAAGGAAAAATTAGCAATCAAGTCATAATATATAACATAATTAGTTAAAACAATAACTATTTAAAATATTTATTTAAAATGTCAGAATAGCAATATTTTAGAAAATATTTTGTATTCAGATTTTATTATTTAAATGTTCCTTTATTTATTAAAACACTCCTACATTCGACCAAATTCTAAAACTAATGAACTTTAAAAAGAAAAAAAAATAATTAAATCACTACCCATTAACTTTCTTTCTCCATATTTCACATTTTTTTCCCCTACCTTTCATGTTTTCTAACTCCTCTTTTTTCAATGTTCTTCCAAAATTGTTGAACAAAATCTCTAGTTTAATTCAAGATTATTTTTTTTTGGCAAAGGTAATTTTGTTTATTTGCTGAACTTTATTTTTATTTTCTTTTGGAAATCATTGATTATGGTGTAGATTCCGCTGTGAAGAGGAAAAATCTAAATTTCAACATGATCCTACCCACCCGACTAATGAAATCAACAGTTCAAAAAAATAAATAAATTATGGGTGCCGAAGAAGTTAACGAAATTGTTGAAGATCAAAGTGACGAAGAATAACTTTATAGCATGTTGCATTTGTATTTAAATTATCATACTTTACTCTTCATTGTTTTTATGGTCTATTGCATTTTGTATTAATTACAAAATTCATGTGGTATCTTTCTAAATTTGAGTTTTTTAAGTATAACTTTTATCTAATTGTAGGTGGTATTCACTTCAAATTAATTTATATGTTTAATTTGTATTATATATGGATAAGTAGGTAAATAGTTTTAATAATTTTGGTAACTATATTTAAATTAGGTTAATGACAATTTTGTATTTTTTTTTATATTTATTCTAACTATATGCCAAAAAATTTTGTATTTTTTTGTGCTCACTCAGAATTTCAAAATCATTTTGTATTTTTAATCTCATTTTGTATTTTATTCTCACTTTTTATGCCAGCAAATTTTCTATTTTTTTGTGCTCGCTTTGTATTTCAATATCATTTTGTATTTTAATCTCATTTTGTATTTTATTTTCGCTTTCTATGCAAACAAGTTTTTTATTTCTCTTTGTGCTCGCTTTGTATTTAATCACTTTGTATTTCATTTTCACTTTCTATGCAAACAAGTTTCGGTATTTCTTTATTTATTTTGTATCAATTTAAAATGTATGCCAACAAGTTTTTGATTTTTTGTGCTCACTTTGTATTTCAATCTCACTTTGTTTGCCAACAAATTTTGTATTTTTTTTCATTCTAAAATCTTCTTCACTGCCCGCGAAAATCTTAAATCAATTGACTCAATTCTACATAGATTCAATATTTTCAATGAAGTGTTATAAGTTAATATTGTAAATTTGAGGAATAAGAGAGAGAAAAATCATGTTGATTATGGAACCAAACGCGTATAATAGGAAATAAATTTGCAAATTATAAATCAAAACATAAAAGATGAAAAAACTTAAGAGTAATGGGAAAAAAATTATGCTTACTTAAAGTTATACTAAAATGATGATTAGTAATTAGGGAAAATGCACAAGTACCCCCTCAACTTATGTCTGAAATTTTAGAGACACACTTATATTATACTAAGGTTCTATTACCCCCCTGAACTTATTTTATAAGTAATTTTCTACCCCTTTTCGTTCCACGTGGCACTAGCTTGAAAAAAAAGTCAATCAACTTGGGCCCACAAGTTAGTGTCACGTAGTCTAAAAAGGAGTAGAAATATTATAAAAGTAAGTGTAGGGGGGTTTAATAGGACCTAATATAGTTAAGTGTATCTCTGAGATTCAGGGCATGGTTGAGGGGTACTGTTGGCAGTTGTACGTAGAATATCATAACGTAAATTGTTGGTTGAAATTCAAAAATTACCTTATTTAAAATATTATTTTTTAATCGCATTTTACCAAATTAAAAAAAATAAGTTTTTCCCCATAATTTTCTTTATTATGTTATTAATTATTTGTATTCTTTTCAAAATAATAATAAATACACATAATTAACTCTTTAACAAATTAAAATAATGACATTTTAATAAATAATAAAATTATTGCTAAAGAGTCCCACTAAAAAATTAAAATATTGCTATTTTAAAAAAAATTCCAAATAATAAATACTAATTTTCTGTAATTATTAAACTAAATAAGTAAAACTAAATATCTATTATATATAGTATACAAAATGGAAGGAGCAAAAGACAAAAGAGATAAAAAAGAAGAGGCGATGATAATGTTTTGGGCTGGGCCCAGGGCAGGATGAACGTGAATAAAAAAAGAAAAGTGGAGAAGAGAGGCTGAGAGGAGGCGGAGGCAGCGGCGGCGGGGAAAGAGAAGGGTAGGGGGGGGGGCGAAGAGGGGGTGGGAAGGGCTTTCATCTCGGTGTTACAATACGTATCTGGTAAACCCACATTCACAATTCTTTCCCCCAATAATTAATCAATCTATAGGGTTTGAATAATTACTTCTCCATTAAAATACGGACAATGGCATAAACTATCATACTTTAAAGTATTGAAAATGGTATAAAATTATCCTTCATCCACCTATTGGCTCCCCCCAAAATGCCCTTTTAATCCACATATTGGCTCTACAAAATACCTTGTCAATCACATTGTGTTCAAAATTGACAAACTTTTTGAATTGTTGTAAAACAACCGCTTAAAATTTATAACTACTTTGGCGTTCAATTATTGATGATAAATTATAATTTATTAATATAATTTATAATCAACCCACTACACACTCATTAATAATAACCTCACCCAATTAATAATCCAATTATAATATCAAAATCGTTAAGAAACACTAATAAAACACGATGAAATTATAGATTTCTGAAAATGCATTCCAAATCTTTTAGAGTCCGAATCGGAAGAGCCCAGTTAATTTAGGTTGAAGATGCTTATTTAGGAGGACACGTTCTTTCAAAAAATAGAATTAGAAATTTATGAGTAAAGGTAAAGAAGGAATACATCCCGAATTGATTCATGCATTTTTTAAAAATAATTTTATAATATTATGATTTGTTTTACCCCAAATTAATATATTATTTTGAAAAAAGTTACATATGAAGTAACATCACATAATTTGAGACGTAAGAATAATTAAGATAAACATTAGTGAAGACTTGTAAGTTTATTGGGTTTTTATTTAGCCATTTGACGTATGATAATTTACTTCTATAATTTTTAAAAACCTCAATTGCAATAGCTTGCATTAATAAGTGTGAAGGGTTCATTATTTAGAGGAAGGTAATTATTAATGGGGTGGGTAGTTGAAACGATTTATAAATTATCTAATAAGTAAATTCTAACAGATAGTGAGCACCAAGTATTTTAAAAATATTTAAAAGTTTAAAATATAAAAACCCGTTAAAAAGTGGTCAATTTTGAAACCAAAAGGGGATGACAAGGGTATTTTGGACCCACTAGGTAAACGACCTGCTTGAGTTCAGTTTGGAGCAGCAGATTTTATTCTGGAAAAACTGGCAGATGTCGACGGACCCCACGACGAACAGTCATGGCACGACGGACCGTCGTGGGCGGTCTGTTCCAAAACACTGAAAATTAAAAATTTGGGGGTACTGCGACGACTCTCTGAACGTCACGACGAAATGACAGGAGGACTGTCGCAGGGCCTGACGGCCCGTCACAGCACTTTTACAGCGATCAAGTCTCTGGATGTGTGACGGAGCAGAGGACGGACCGTTCGCAGGCGCGTCCGGATGCGTAATCCAGGATGGGTCGAATTCTGTTAATTATTTAAGGGGCATTTTTGGACTAATCTTTCCTGCTGTACTTCTTATAAGTAGTGGGTTATGTTAATTAAGTCTAATACTGGAGCTGTTAAAAGAGGTAGGAATCTAAGTTAATTCGTGGTTATTATTGCCATCTTTTATACTTAATATCTGATAATAGGGTAAAGAAAGAGGGTTTGAATAGAAAAGAAAAGAACAGAAAGAGAGGGGAGAAACCAGTAGAGAGAGAAGAAACGAAAAGAGGATAGCAAGGATTTGACAAGAATAGCTTGTTGATCGCAATTCTGCGGTGGAGGTAGGTTATGGTTTTTATACTATTCGTAGTAAACTCTTAATAGCGGAATGATATGTGTGGGTTGGTATGTAAAGCATTCGAATGCTTAACATGTATGCTTGTCTGAATTGGGGGGAAAAATTTTTATACAATTGTGATAAATAAGCATGATGAAAAAATATTGAATCCAATCTTGAAAAATCCCTTTGTTAATGATGATGACTTGGTATAAAAGGAAGGCTGATGAACTAAAAGTAATGAGATTGATGATGCCTTGGTATCAAAGAGGCTTTGAATTGAACTAAAGTAATGAGATTGATGATGCCTTGTATAAAGAGGATGAGAATTAATAAGAAGGAGATTAGTGAGCGGGTGCACGAACCGACACGTAAAATTAGGGAATCGGAGGTTGTCACGAACCGACACGTAGAATTAGGGGATCGGGGTCACGAACCGACCCATAGAATTAGGGGATCGGGGGTCACGAACCGACTCGTAGGCAATAGGGGATGGGGGTGTTGTCACGAACCGACACGTAGATTAGGGATAGGGTGTCACAACCGCACGTAGAATAGGGGATCGGGGGTTAGGTGTCAAGAACCGGACACGTAGTTAGGGGATCGGAGTGTCACGTGTACGACAACATAGTAATATACTCAATCTAATGAACTAATCCCAAATGAGTATGGGAGTGAGATGAGTCCTCATGTGTGAACCTGGCGGTGATGATAATGATTATTAGAACTTTTGTGTGCTTACATGTGAGTATTCTAGTTGATTTATGATATTATCTGAATATATATTTTCATTTCTATTTTGGAGTTGGCCGATTGAACCTACTCCAGTACTCGTGTTATTGTACTGACCCCTACTTGTTAATTGTTTTCTTGTATTTGTGGAACTGCAGCAAACGTACCATAATCTTAAACTCAACCGCAACTCTAGCAGTCTTCATTACACCGGATTTCAGGGTGAGCTAAGCTTCTAGCCTGGCTGGATCTTCTTCTCATGTCTTGATGCCTTGAAGTTCCGGCATGACTGCTTTTGTTTATTTAGCTTCTTAGAATACTCTTCAGTTTAGTAATTTGATTCATAGATGGTCTTGTGGTGATGACTTCCCAGATTTTTGGGAAAATAATAGGTTGAATTTAAGAAGTTATTGAATTGATTTTATTAACGATTTAAGTCAATAGCATTACTTTCGTTGATAGTATATTGAATGTTAGGGTTTAGATGGTTGGTAGCTTCACATAGGAGGGTAAGGTTGGGGGTGTGTGCCAGGCGCGGCTCGGTTTTGGGTCAGTGAAAAACTGGTATCAGAGCATTAAGGTTCGTGGTCTATCACACAAGAACATGTCTTAGTAGAGTCTGAAGGACGGTGGGGGCACCCTTACTTTTCTTTGAGAGGTTAGGACTGTAGGAAACTCCATTCTTTATTTTCTTCTTTAGTGTATTCTTGGATCCAATGGTATCTAGGGTGATACAAATGGTTTATCTGACAATTCTTACTTATTTCGCAGATGGTTAGAAATAGGAAGAAACGACTGAGCCAAACACCAGCCACGGTTGGGACAGGGTGCGTCTGAGCCAGCAACTGGGGCTTGTGCTCGAGGAGGAGCAGAGTGACAGTGACACGGGGCCGTGTTGGAAGAAGAGGTCGTGGGAGGACGTTCCTCTAGAGGAAGAGGACGAGCACCCCCCCCCCCCCTTTAAATAGCCCTATGGCACTAGGCGGTGACTCCTCCACCGACGAGGAAGTAGTGAGAGAGGGTGAGGAAGGGGAAACTGAAAAGTGCAAAATGAGGAATTGCCACCAACCTACCACAGAAATGATAAAAAGGTTCTGCTTATCGTAGGGGGTTATCTGATCAGGGCCAGGACGCTCCAGGGTTTTCTGCACCAACACCTCCGGTTCCGGAGGTCAAATGCAACTACTATGGCTCCCCGCATGATGCCATCATTGGAAAATAGGCAAGTTTCACTTTCCGGGGGGGTTCTGACCACAGGGCCGTATAATGACAAATGATCAGCATGAACTTCAGTAAGTTCTTGAAATTGGAAACCTCAAGTCTTCAAGGGTGCTGAATCTGACGGATGCCTATGATTTCTGGTTGACTGTCATGAGCTTACAATACACAAAATGGGTAAGTAGAACGATTTGGTGTTGAGTTGTTGACTATCAGTTTCAAGGGAACGCCAAAATGTGGTGGCTGGTCACATGTGAGTGTCAACCAACCAAAAGCACCACCATGACTTGGGCATCATTCTCTAGCTTGTTTAGGAGAAGTATATTCCACGACTCTTGAGAGATAGGAAAAGAGATGAGTTCTTGAGCCTAGAGCAAGGTAGGATGGCGGTTATGCATACGAGGTCAGTTTCGTTTGCATTATCCAGGTATGGCCACCAACTTGTTGTTTCAGCTCACAAGAGAGGGGATTCGCCGTTTTGTGAAGGGGTGAGGTTAGGAATTGCGAATTTCATCCTTACAGGTGGATAGCAAGCTACGGCCAAAATCCTTCAAGAAGTTGGTAGACTTCGTGATAGAGGTGGAAGGAGTAAAGCCAGATGACTTTCACCATGGCAATCGACATTCAAAAAGTCTTCGGAAAGGGAGGTGAGTTTAATAGTCTTACTCTAGAGGACAGGGTTTCAGGAGGTTATCAGCCCGACCAATTCAGTCTTTCACTTCAGGGACTGTGTAGTGGGGGGCTTCTACCCAGACCGTCAACACTTCTCGAGAGACTATGCTTGACTCCAGGGAGTGTATGGATGTGGGGGGACTGGACAATTGGAGGAATTGTCCCAAACAGAGTTATAGACCCCAATAGCTAGGGGTAGAGGTGGTCATGGTAGAGGGCCGTTTTTTCTGGAGACGCGTGGCGAGGTAATGGTGGTCACCAAAATGGCCGGAGGTAATGGGCAAACTGGAGGGCCCAACTAAGCAAACATGGTAGGGGGCAGCGGGCAGCAGGTGATAGGGCCATTGCACGATTCCTGGGCGGTATGAAGTGGCGGCATCGGATTGTTGTTTTATACAGGTAATCTTTGCGTTTTGATTTGTATGGCCTTCTGTACTATTGACCATTGCTCTACATTTTCATATGTATCTTCCGCATTGCTAATGGTTCTTAATTTACGTTGATGTGAATTGGTTACTTGACATGTCTAATTCGTGTTTCTACTCTGGTGGGTGAGTCCGTGTGATGTTTGAAAGGTAGATAGGTCTTGTCTGGTGACTTGTGTGGGCAGCAATACTCAGTAGATTGGTTATCTTCGAAGAAATGGTTGATTTTCATTGTAATTTCTGGGTATGACTTGGCTTTCTCCAAATTTGCCATCCTTGGATTCCGGTAATGCTTAAAACTATGACGTAGCCAAGCCGTGGGACAGATCCGTTAGTGTGGGAGGGTGACTACACTCCAATAGGTTCGTATCGTCTCCTTCTTCGTGCTAAGAGCTGGTTAGTAAGGGTTGTTAGCTTTGTGGCAACACTCCGGGATGTACTACCCAAGTACCTTCATTGAGTCGGTTTCGTTAGTAGTACGCGAGTTTTTAGATGTGTTTCATGCAGACCTTCCTGGTATGCCAATCCGGATGTAGAGATATGACTTCTGCATCGATCTTGAACCAGTACTTCTCCCCCTTCTATACCCCCTTATAGAAGGGCTCCCGCAGAGTTAAGAGAGTTAAAGGCCCAACTTCAAGAGTGGTTGAGCAAGAGTTTCATTAGACAAGTGCATCCCTTGGGGTGCTCCTGTTTGTTTGTGAAGAAGAAAGAAAGAAGAAGGATGGGCAGTCTCGGAGTGTGCCATAGATTACCGGCACACTAAATAAAGTAACTGTAAGAACAGGTATCCTCTCCTCGCATTGATGATTTGCGCTCAGTTACAAGGTGCTTGTGTCTTCTCAAAAATCGACTTGAGGTCTGGTTATCACAATGAAAATACGGGCAGAGAGTGCCAAAGACTGCCTTTTCAAACCGGTATGGGCATTATGACTTCTTGGTAATGTCCTTGGACGAAAGAATGCCACTTGCTGCTTCATGAGCTTGATGAACGGAATTTTTAAGCCAATAATCTGGATCTCTTGTGATCGTATTTATTGATGATTACTGATATACTCCAGAGAGAGGAACATGAGGAGCATTTGAGACTTGTGTGGACCTGTTGCGGCCAAAGCTTCATGCAAATTCTCAATGTGTGAGTTTTGGCTAGATTGCAGGTCCTTCTTGGGGCACGTGGTTCTAAGGATGGGGTGATGGTGGATCCTTCTAAGATCGACAGTAGTGAAGATTGGGTAAGACCTACTAATGTGTCAGAAATAAGAAAGCGTTGTGGTTTAGCCGTTAATACCGTCGATTTGTAGGGAGTCTCTTATAGGATTCCTAATTGAGAACTTGACTAAGCAGATGATTCCATGTTTGTATGGTCGATGAATGTGAGGGAAAAGCTTTCAGAAACTCAAGGACCTGCTGACTACCGACACCTATTCTTAACATTGCTAGTAGGGGTAAGAATTACATTGTGTATTGTGATGAATCCTATTCTGGGGTTTAGGTGCAGTGCTAATGCAAGAGAAAGAATGTGATTGTTATGCTTCGACGGCAATTAAAGGTGCATCCCCATGAACGTAATTATCCGGACCCACGAGTAGGTGCTGCGGTGGTCTTTCATTAAAGCATGGAGACACATCTAGATGGTTGTTTAAGTGTGAAGTCTATACGGATCATCGTAGCCTACATTGGCTTTACTCGAGATTGAATTGAGACAAAGGAGGTGGATTGGAACTAATGAAGGATTATGATGTTACCATCTTGTATCATCGGGGAAAGGCTATGTTGTGGCAGAAGGCCTTAAGTAGAAGCAGGGAGCATGGGTGTTTAGCCCACTCCAAGTTTCTAGGACGCCATTGGCTAGAGAGGTTCGACCTGTCTAATGACTTATGAGTTGGAAAGTAAATGAGAAGGGGGGATGTTTGGCCAGTGGGGAGGCAAGATTTCTTTTCTTGACCAGATCAAGGGGGAAAACATTTGATGATGAAGAAACTAAGACAATTCGGGCATGATATGGTGTTTGCGAGGAGAGCTTAAACGAAGCGATAATGATGAGGAAGGTGTTTTGAGAATTAAGGGAAGGGTATGGGTGCTCCCCGTAGTTGATGGATTTGATCCACACTATTCTTACATAGGCTTCATAGTTCGAAATTCATACATCCTGGTGCAACCAAGATGTCCGTGACCTAAAGCAACACTTTTGGGTGGAGTAGAAATGAAAGCGCGAATTGTTGATTTGTTGCAATGTCCAAATTGCAGCACGGTAAAGTATGAAATCAGAGAGGCCGGAGGAACACATCAGGAGAATGCCTATTCCTGAATGGAAAGGGAGAGAATTGCAATGGACTTCGTGTGGTTGCTTGTCTTCCAAAGGACATTGGCAAGTTTGATTCTATTGGGTAATTGTGGACAGATTAACTAAGTCTGCTCATTTCTTCGGTGAAGGTGACTTTACAAGCAGAGAAGTTAGCAAAGAACTCTACATCTCAGAAGAAATTGTTCGGTTGCATGGAGTCCCCACTTGTCCTCATATCAGATAGAGGTACGCAGTTTACTCTAAATTTTGGAGAAAAGTTGCATGCCGAATAGGTACTAGGTTTGGGATCTTAGTACTGCGTTCCATCCTCAGGCGACGGTCAGTCTGAGCGAACGATTCAAGTGTTGGAGCGATATGCTTCGTTGCATGTGTGATAGAATTTGGTGGCCATGGGCATAACTGTCTTACCCTTAGCGGAATTTCGTACAATAATAAGCTATCACTCAAGTATTGATATGGTCCTTTCGAAGCATTGTATGGGAGAGATGTAGGTCTCCAGGTTGGTTTGATGCATTCGAGGTTAGACCTTGGCGGTACTGACGTTGAGGGATTCGTTAGAAAAGGTGAAATCTATTCAAGAAAGCTTTTAGCGGCTCAGTAGGCAAAGGAGGTTATGCAGATCGAAAGTGTTCGGACTGGAGTTTGGAGTTGGAAGGGGGGGGGCCCAAAAAAAATTTTGCTGAAGGTGTTCACCCATTGAAGGGGTTGTGAGGCGGTTTGGTTTAAAAGAGGTAAGTTAGTACGAGGTATATTGGTCCATTTTGAAGTATTGAAGGAGTAGGGGAGGTGGCCTATGAATTAGCCTTGCTCAGCGGCTTGCGTCAGGAGTGCACCCTGTATTTCATGTGTCTATGTTGAAAAGTACCATGGGAGAAAAACTACATAATTCGTTGGGATGTGGGTGGGATTCAGTTTGATTGATGAGAAACTTGTCTTATGAGAGGAGCCTGTTGCCATGTTAGAGTAGAAGAAGTCCGCAAGTTGAGGTCAGGAGAGATGCATCCAATTAAGGTGCAATGAGAAGCACCAGTCTCAAAGAATCCACTTGGGAGAAGGAGGCTGATAGCCAAGAAAAGAAAAAAGTACCAACACCTGTATGTGTAAAGATTCTTCAGGGTGGTACTCCTTTCACTCTTGTTGTTTTTCTCCTCGTGATCGTTCGAAGACGAACGATGGGTAAATTGGTTATCTATTGTAACGACCTGTTTAGTCGTTTGCGAAGAGCAGTAGATTTTATCTCTGGGAAAAAACTGGCCGAAGTCGACGGGCCCCCCGACGAACCGTCGTGGGGGGTCTCGTTCCCCCAAAACACTGGAAATTAAAAATTGTGGTACTGAGATCGACTCTCTGAACGTCACGACGAAATGGTCAGGACGGACCGTCGAGGCACGACGGCCCGTCACAGCAACTTTTACAAGAGATCAGTCTCTGGACTTTGTGACGGAGAAGCAGGACGGGACCGTCGCAGGCGCGTCCAGGATGCGTAATCCCAGGATGGTCGGTGATTTCTTTTAATTTAATTTAAGGGGCGTTGGGACTATCTTTTCGGGGTTAATGTAATAAGTCTAATTACTTAGGGGTTTTAAAAGAGGTAATCTTAAGTTAATTAGTGGGTTGGTTATTTATTGCTCTTGTAGACTTAATTAATTTATGATAATATAGGGTTAAAAGGAAAGAGGGTTGGAATAAGAAAAAGAAAAAGAACAGAAAGAGAGGGAGACGAGTTAGAGAGAGAGAGAAACGAAGAGGGATAGCAAGGATTTTGAGAAGATAGCTTGTTGATCGCAATTCTTCGGTGGAGGGTAGGTTATGGTTTATACTATGGTAGTAAACTCTTAATAGCGAATGATATGTGTTGGGATTGTATTGGAAAGCATTCTATAGGCTTAACTGTATGCATGTTTGAATGTGATTATTACAATTGATAAAATAAGCATGATGACATATTGAATCCCAAATCTTGAAAACCCTTGTTAATGATGAGCCTTGTATAAAAGAGGCTTGAATTAACTAAAGTAAGAGAGTGATGATTGCTTGGTATAAAAGAAGCTTGATGAAAACTAAAGTAAGAGATTGATGATGTTGGGTATAAAAGAAGGATTGATGAACTATAAGAATGAGATTAGTGGAGGGGTGTCACGAAAACCGACACGTAGAATTGGGGGCTAGGGTGTCACGAACGACACGTAGAATTAGGGATCGGGTTTTGCACGAACGACACGTAGAATTAGGGGATGGGGCACGAACCGACCCGTAGAATTAGGGGATCGGGTGTTCACGAACCGCACGAGAAAATTAGGGGTCGGGGTTCACGAACCGACATGTAGAATTAGGGGATCGGGTGTCACGAAACCGACACGTAGTAGACTTAGGGAGATCGTAGTTGTCACGTACCGCACATAGTAGGAGGGGAGCGGAAGTGTCCGTACCGACACACAGAGGATAAGATAATGATCGTGAAAGATGTTAATTATACTCAATCTAATGAACCTAATCCCAAATGAGTATGATAGTGAGGGCTTGCTCCTCATGTGTGAACTTGGCGGTGGCCTTCTAAATCTTTATAGAACTTGTTTGTGCACATGTTGAGTATTATGTTGAGTATGATATTATTCGGAAATACTATTTTCTATTTTCTATTTTGGAGTTGGCTGGATGATACACAACTCAGTACTCGTGGTCTGTAAGTGACCCCCTACTTGATAATTTTTTCTGGTTATTTTGTGGAAGGCAGCAAACGTACATCATCTTCAACTCAAACCGCAACTCTAGCCAGTCTTCATTACACCGGATTTCAGGGTGAGCTAATGCTTCTAGCTTGGATTGGATTTTCTTCCTCATGTCTTGATGCCTTGAAGTTCGGAATGGGACTAGCTTTTGTTATTTTAGCTTCTTAGAAACTCTTAGTTTAGTTAATTTGATCATTAGATGTTCTTGTGGTGATGACTTCCAGAATTTTGGGAAAATAAATAGATGTGAGTTAAGAAGTTATGAATTGATTTTTATTAACGAGTTAGTCTTTCGCCATACTTCTAATGTTGATATTATATTGAAAGTAGGGTTTAGATGGGTTGGTTCGTCACATAGGAGGCGAAGTGTGGTGACAGTCGCGGCCTCGTTTTGGGTCGTACAAATAGGTGGGTGGACAGGGTATTTGGAGCCAATAGGTGGATGGAGGGTAATTTTGTACCATTTACAATACTTTGAGGATATTTTAGGCCCTTTTCCGTTTAAAATATTATTGAGTTTGACTTGAAACAAAATTTAAACATAAGTTTTTTTAAAAATTTTGTAATTCTAAGTGAAATTTATATTAAATGTATAAAAATGTTTCTTTATTCTTGTAACCTTAAATATGCTAGTGAAAAATTGAAATTAAAATGCTATAAAAAAGAATAAAATAATTTTTTTAAAACAAATTTAAAAAAAAAATAGACCGAATTCGTTTTATTATTTCAAATAAATAAAGTACAAAATATAGAATATTTGTTTTACTATTAATAAAAAGGAAAAGACTCAAAACACCCTTGAACTATCTGATATAACTCACATATACCCTTAAACTAAATTCTGGCTCAAAAATACCCTTCTGTTAAAGTATTGAGTCACTTTTACCCTTACTTTTAACGGAGGTGTGTTAAGTGCCACATAAACGCCACAGGGACGCCACATAAGCACCAAATAACCTCACCTCCACATAGACTCATAAAATCTTAATTACTAAACTAATTGCAAAAAAAAACTCTTAGGATCATTTGGACATGATTCAAATCATAATTTGATATTAGTTATTTAAAATTAAGTTGATTTGAAGTTAAAATTCGTTTGGATATGCAACTTAAATTTCTTGTATTGTATTTCTTTTTTCTTTACTAATATAAAGTCTCATAATTTGTGAAAATTGTTTTTTAAAAACTTCAATTGTTATACAATCCTCTCAAATAGAAAATTATAGTTCAATTCCTCCCAACTGCACTTTCGAATTATTTAGCCAAGGCATAAGTTCAGAAACACTGATTGGAAAATAAAAATGTATACATCTCTTCGTCTATTATTACTTGTCATGATTTCTATTATTAGATTTAAACTATAAGAATTTTGACTAACATTTTAAGATGTATTTTTTCATCATATTGATATGCAAAAAATTTACAATTTATAGTATTTTTCATATAATTTTAGAATATCTAAATTTTTTGTTTAAATATCAAGTTAATGGATCTAATTTAACTTTGAAAATTAGTTAAATTGACTTTTGAAAAGCGCAACATAACAAATAAAAATAAACACAGGGAGTAGCTTTTGAAAGGTAATAAATACCTCCCTCTGTCCAAATTTATATGACACATTTTATGTTTTGAGAGTCAAAGAGTTTAAGTTTGACCGGAAATTTGCGCATCAAATCTTCAATTTTTTAAAAATGAAATTTATATATTTGTAAACTACGTAAACGATCTATGAAAAATTTACAGTCAAAGTTAGAATTTTTTGACTCTTGAAATCCGAAGATGACATAGAAAATGAGACGGAGGGAGTAAGAAATAGGCTTAAAAAATGAAGAAATTACAAAAATGACTATAGTTTTAGATATATTAAGGCCTCGTTTGTTTCCATTAAGATTAAGAGGTCAGAATCTGAATACACGTCTGAATATTAAGATTTGCATAAGATTCAGGTGTTTTGATTCTGCATATACAATCTGGACTATAAGATGTGTCTCTAATCTGAACACTAAATATAATATGGTTTGTTTCAATATCTGAATGTGATGTGAAATTAAACAGAAATTAATACTCTTGATTTTTTGTATTAAAAATGGTGATCAACGCCAATACACAACAGTGTCTTTGACAACAGTCAATACAAAAAAAATTATTTAATATATAAAAATTTGAAAGGATTTATGAAAACTTATCAGTTCAAGTAAGAGAGAAAGAAAGTTTTTAGTTATGAGATAAAAAGGCATGCTTAAAGCAGAAAAGCGATGATTTATTATTTGATAACTTATTAAATAAGTCTGAATGTTGTTAAGAGTCTCCTACAAATATAATTTATTCAGACCTCTTCAGACCCATTAAGAGGCTTTTTAAAAAATAAAACAAATGAACCTAATGAGTTGAATCTGAATGATTCAGATTCAGACATAAAAACCAAATGTACTTAATAGGCTGAATTTGAATGATTAAGATTCAGACCTCCATTAAGTGCAAAGAAATGAGGCCTAAATTGGAAAGTTATATGTATGATATTTTTTTTAAAAAAAAGACAACATTTTATGTCTATATTTAAACTATAGTCATTTTTGTAAGTTCCTCTTTTATTATATTTTGATCCTCATTTATATGTATATGGTGCGCCCAGGTACATGCAAAGTAGATACATTTAATTATGTGTATCTAAATTGATTGTAACTAAAAAGCATCAATTTAGAAGCAAATCACTCATTGTTCTCTGAACTTCTGATTTTTTTTTCTAAAAAAAAAATTATATTTCTGCACATTTTCTTTTTGAAAAAATTACTAAACTACACTACTTTATTTTACCTAATCTCAATATTTTCCTAATCTTTTATTAAAAATTCAAAAATTTCTTTTTTTATCCCCAATGATGCTTAATTTACTTTTTACGTTGAAAATCTAAAACAAGAGTTTTCTTTCCCCAAAATTTCCCCCCTAAAATTTTCAATTAAAAATTTAAAGTAAATTTGAAATTCAAACGATTCTTATCCCTATTCATTTGGAATTGAATCCAAAAACAGGTATATCATCTTCCCCATTACGATATCTTCATTTTATTTTCCCTTTTTGTATTTTAACTATTTTTATTGTTCTTAAAAATATGTAGTTTTTCTTAGAATCGAAACCTCCGTTGATTTGAGTTATACATCGTTGCGTGACACTATAGTCATGACAAATCCAAGTTCTAGCAAGAGAAATTCGTCCAAAGAAAAAAATATGCATCTAGTTTGAAAGGACCCCAAAAAAACCCAAAAGAAAAGGGGTACCTGGTGGTACAACGGCGGCACCTCCGATCGTTCAACCATACACTAAACAACAGTATGTAGTTTGTTCACAATACATCGTGATTTTCATACTTTGCGTAGTTGCTGATTCCGATTGTATATAAAGTATTGATCGTATTTTGTCTATCAGGATTTTTGTATTTTTCGTTAGTTTGATGAGTTTTGGTTCTATTAAGTATAGTGTATTTTTTATAGGAAGTTTCTGATTGCTTTTGTTGTCTTCTGATTTCAGTTTTTATGAGTATCGATTTTTTTTTGTATTCTGTGCCCCTCATGAAAATGATTCTGTGTGAATTTTTAGTATTTTTACATCATATTATGTAATCACTATACTATTAAGATCAATTGCTTATATATATTTCTATGTGATCTTTAATAAAGAATACTGAAATAATTTTGTTGTATTTGTGTAGTCTTTAATGTGCACACCAAAAATGACAAGTATATTTAGTATAAATTTGCATGCAAAATCAGTATCAAATGAGTACTATTTAAGTATCATAGGTCATACCAGGTGTTAATTTAGTTTTATTTTTTGATATTTAAGCTTATCATATTCAATGAATTAATATTAAAGTGGAGGTACATTTTAAGTATAAGTTGTTTTGTTTATATAATTAATAATAAATTTATTTATTGAGTTACCGTTTAGTGTTGGTATATGTAAAAATTAATGTATCTAAGATATAGTTGAACTTAATGTTCGTTGTTATTTAGTATCAAATTGCCATGAAGATTATGTAATTATATAGTATTTTTACGTCTATGCTAACATGTTATTTTATTAGTATCAGATTCTGATTATTAATATCACTTAAAACAGAAAACATTATTTAATGAAGTCAATAGGTAGAATCATTTTATATATGTTACAAATTTTTTTGCTAAAAATTATTTATTTATGCCGAATATGATTTATTGTAATAATTAACATATCCAACGAAATGTCTTAAAGTTTGGGTCCGAACGTCAACAGCATTTTTATATAAACATGTAGTTTCATTAAGTTAAAGGATGAAGGTATGAATTATTCAAGAAATATATTTTCCCCATACCTCTAAATATACTAGAGCAATACAAAAGGCAAATTATTAAGTGTTTCATTTGTTAGAGATTGAGCACGATAATTTAGATGAAGAAATTCACATTCGCCATGCCAAAGAAAAGTGTTGAATGTTAGTATCCGTGATTTTGCCATATCATGGTTTGGTAAATAATGTCACTGACTTTTACATACGACTTCAAACATCAGTAGGTTAGATGAAAAAAAGATATTTTCTCGATCTTACATATAATGTAATAACATCGCCGATAGACCCGTTCGTTTTTTATGTAGGTGATTGGGACAACAACGTGATGCCCTTCAGATGACTATATTATATTTTATTCATACATTTGTGTATTCCTAGCTTGGTGATGCACCAATTCCTGTTGAAGATTTTTCATGGTGGAAGATGGTAGTTATCAACAGTATCCTTGGGGACAAGTTGCTTTTGAAAAGTTAATGAAATCTTTTAGAAAAATGTACAACCCCATCAAAAAAATATATCGGTTGAATGGATTTTTATACGCACTTAATGTATAGATTTATGAATGTGCGTCTGTGATAAATGCTGATATGTCAAAGAAGAAAATGATATACCGATGATGTGCTACTGGCAAGTTGTGGGTTAAAGCCTAAATTTGAAATGTTTATGAAAACCATTTTTACTGAGGTAATTACTTCAATACAACAAACTTAATTTATTTGTTTAAGTATGTGATACATTTTTAATATGGTTATTGTCATTAATTAATTGTTTGTGTGTGTAGATGAAGTTCTAAAATTATCCACTAACTGAGGGTAATAACATCAGTGACTGTTACCGTATCCACAATTTATGTACCTCCAACTCCACCAGATTCAGGCAATTCCAGATAATGATGATGGTCATCTGGAGAAGTTCTTGTATTTGAAGACTCACAACAAAGCCTCATGATATCGTAAGAGATTCATCACGAGGTGCTAACTGTAGGAAAAACTATCCCACCACCCCGCAAATGAGAAGAAAGGTGTGGACATCCACATAAGTATAATTTGTCAAGACTCTCACAACCACAGAAGAACTAGATCAGGCATTTCAAAGTCCAGAAATCCACATCCAAAAAATAACTGAGAATGTCTATGTTTTTGATGTTTCTCCTACATACATCACTTAGAAAACAAGTAGTTTAGGCTGAGGCCCAAAATGTAAGATTGAAAAGTTGGTAGTGAAGTTCTATGTACCGTACGCACGTAAGTTAAAGATTATATGGCACTGTTACATCTTTTATGATATGTTAATTTGTCCTCGGTTGATACGAAATTGAGATCTGGATAATAAGTTCTGCCTCTTGAGGCAGTAATAAAGAAGTACATTCAGACTTGTTGAAAGTTGTTGGTGCGAGGAGATAACAATTGCGAAGGTGATATTTTTTGAATCTTTCTAAGTTTTTACCGTGAATTGAATATTTTTTAAAAAACTGAAGAATACGGAGGAGGTCTGCTACAGCTGGTATGTTTGTGGAGACAAAGACAATGTTGGTACACACTTCATTCTGCTATCTT
Organism: Solanum habrochaites; assembly: GCA_027704765.1. Taxonomy (NCBI): domain Eukaryota; kingdom Viridiplantae; phylum Streptophyta; class Magnoliopsida; order Solanales; family Solanaceae; genus Solanum; species Solanum habrochaites. The sequence continues at coordinate 10,570,819 of JAKWJA010002490.1, read as the reverse complement.
TGATCAAACACCTGGTTTCCCCCTACGATATGAATTTGGCACTGTGATGATGTTGCTGAAATGCCGGAGGAGTTTGGAAAATAAAAGGGTCTTTGAAAGAGGTACAGAGAATACAGTATCTAGATACGTAATTGCCATAGTGATACATTATTTTTTATGCAGTAAATTTTAAGTAAAGTATGGTTTTGAATATGCTCCTTAATCATCAATTTTATACATTGTTAAATTGTGTATCATGGTTGCCAATTTTTTACATTAAAAACTATATATGCCTGCCTCTCAATCATGAAAATTTGGTATAACTGTAATGTATGAAAAATGATACTAGATTTTACGTATCCTGGATTGCCCCCATACACATTATAGACTAATGATCAACAAATGTTTCACCAAGCATATGAATTTTGCAACTATTGATGATGTTGCGGGAAACTGCCGAGGAGGTTGACACAAACACAAAGGGTTCTTTTGAAGACATGAAACAAAGATAATTAAGTATCTGATAGAATTAGTGGATGAGACTCTTTTTTTTCCAGTAGAACATTTACTAAATATCTTTAGGTGGTTGTTGATACTTTACTGTCAATTTATTTTGGAGATTGTGTATTACTGATTACACTACTTTTACAGTAAACTATATATGATGCTTGTAATCTAATTAATGTATATTTAATGTATAAAATTATTATTATATTATAAGTAGTCACTGATTGCACATAACATACCTAGACTAACAATATTACTTATTTGTTCTAAGAATAATGAAGGACGATACAGCAGTAAGGAAATATCAATTGGAAAGTCAATGTTGCATACCCAACGCTCAAACAAAATAATTTTCGTTGAATTTGTTTTGAATGTGATTTTTAGTATTAGGGTGGTAAGGGTGAAGTATAAGATTTTAAGTGTTAAATTATTAATTTTGGTTAAAAAAAAGTAGAGGATCAAATATTATATTTTTTGCCAATCATGGTGCTGACAAATAAACAAAATAATGTTTGAAATATACCTCTTATAAATCCTGAGTTGTGGAGACATCGGGTTAGCTTTACATTATTTAATGCACTTTGACAACAATTGCTTCTATTTAATTTAAAAAAAAATTAGTTTCTTTTGTGTTGCATAAGTTATTTAAATTGTTCTATTTTGTTAATTATCTGAATCACACAGCATTCTACCTCATCTGTCACTGTCACTGGAAATCGAAGCTTAGTGATAGGGGCCACTTTGCAATGGACTACCCAAAGCGAGAGAATTTAATGTGAACCCCATTGGGATGTTGTCATCCTCCATCTAACGGAGTGATGATCTTGTTATTCGGATAGTCATTCTACCCACCCAGCTGGTTATCAATGTTATTGATACTAAAATTAGGCTCAGCATAACAGGAGCCTTATAAGTTTGCAGTCTCCCTATGTGCAGTCGTTTGATCAAATTGATAAGGGAAATGACCAAACTAGCGATCATATCTCGTCCATTCACTTATTTGATGATTACCGCATCACATTTCAACTGATCGCCATCTTTAATGACAAAAGTCTAGATGCGATTCAAAAGGGACTCCTCAAAACACATGTCAATAAGCAAGTTTTTTTTTTATTAATAAAGTATCTTTATAAAATTATTTTTATTTTAAAAAGTACTTTCAGTTTGAATTTAATAATTCTTATAGGAAACTTGATGATGATAAATATCTGCTAATTTTTTGTTTGAATATATGAATTTTGTTGTCGACATTACTGCTGTCAAGAACTGATTCTACCCATTTGTCACATCCAATGAAATTGCGCTGATGATCAGGTATCATTAGGCATTTCAATTATTAAGCAATACCAATCAAAAAATTCATTGATATAGGGACATGAATTACAATTGATTTTACTGTTATTCAGCTCCTCCTTATCTTGGAAGTGGGCAGATTTTATATTGTGTTATTTTTTTTATAAATGTAACAGCACATAGATGTAATTTTTACTATCACGCAAGAAGTCAAACTCAAGAGGTTGGATCAATAAAGAGTACAATACGGTCAATTGTTTGTTAAGTCATACTAACATTGTATACAATAGTTATGGTGCTCGCGGATAAAAACTCTGACTAATAATAACATATTGAAATCGTGGTATTGCTATATTGGTTATGAAATGTTATAAAAGACTCATAATGGATTTTGATACCTGTTTGCTTTACATTGGATTAGTGATGAGGTTTATATTCCTGTTAATGGTGCAAAGATTTTCATGGGGGTTGTTGTGGGTGTTTTGCAGAAAGGTTAATTCGTGAGTGATGACACTCATATGGTGGGGTCAAGGAAAAGAGTGCCTTTGAAGAGATAAAATTAGTTTGTCTGAATGCTTCCAAACCTAGTCTACATTATAGCGACTTTTTGATTAAAAACCGATAGAATTAATGGGTTCTTATTGGAGGCGTACAAAGAAAAGAAAACTGGTGAACTGTTAGGTCCACACATTCCTTTACGTGGAAATGCTAAAGAGATATGCAACAACAAAAGGCGATAGCCTGGAGTATTGTGAATCAATTATTACTAAACCAGCAAATCTTTTAAGGTATCTCATTTTTTTTACAATGTTGTGAAATGATGTCGTTGATTATGCAGATACATCAGCGACGCAAATCAAAGTTCCATATGTTAGTCTTCAGATGTGACTACTTGCAAAGATACGGAGCACGTTATGGAAAATGGTTGGACAAACGTCAAGGATGGATATGTTGCTAATAGTGACGATACAACAAAGGCCAAGGGCGGGGACAAAGTACACACAGAAGGTGGGATTGGTGATGTTGAATTAGGTAGGGTTCTATTATATTGAAGTTTACGTTAATTAATTTTATTTGTATTACAATTTACTTTACGCCAATCTTACTAATAGTTTATTTGAAGATTTTTTTTGTCAAATATTTTGTCCCAATCATATATTTACCTTAACCAAACTATACATATTTTTTGTAAAAGTAGATCTACCAAAATAATTGATGATACCCTATGAAATTGAGTCACAGTATATACCTGATATTATATTAACATTATTATTAAAAATAAACAAAATAATTTAATTAAAATGTCGTGAGTTTTCCAGTAAATCAAAATATATGAACTATATCTGGTTGTGACAAATTGTTGTACAAAATAATACAAAAAACATGATATTGTCTAATTTCATTAGAAAACCATTATCACTATAAGTTTGAAAAAAAATGAACTTTCCATACACAAAATGATTACACGTTTCGTATAAGTCTTTCATACCACTAATTGATTTAAAAAAATTCAGACTTCACCGTTACACAAAGTCCATAATCAGTCCGAATTATAATTGCACACACACTTCTTACACAGTGTAATATATCACACGGTCCTATACAATACTCACAATTAAAAAAACACAATAGATTTTCAATTCAAAATTCATAGAAAAATCATCTTATATCCATAATTTAAATAGAATCATATTATTGTAAAACAAATTTTATAAGGTTACTAATCCCCCCCTTTTTCCCCGTCCCCCGCCCCCTCTCTCTTTTCCTCCACCCCCACGTGTCCCCCCTTCCTATTTTTTTCCCCCCTTTTCCCCTTCTTAAAAAAGAAGTGAAAATATGCGCTATGAAAATATTCTTGAATTTTTAGGCAAAAAATATGACTTATACTTGGAAATCAATATGAAAATAATCGTGAAATTTGGAAAAAAGATACTTTTAAGTTGATCCAAAGATGTTTTGAAAATGACAATCTAAAGTTATTTCTGAAAAAATTGAAAATAATTGTGATTATATGGTTGAGGTTTGTTAAAGAATTAATTCAAAAAAAATAAGATATTTCAAAAAACTAGAGATTCTAAGGTTCATGAGGATATCTTAAAAACTATTTAATTCTCCATAAAAAGAGCTAACATATTATAGTAAAATTTTTTATAATCTTAATAATTCACAGGGCCAGTTCCCAAATATATACAACACATATAACTCTTTTTTATGTCCATGTAAAAAGAGGGTCAAAAGTCAAAGCACTATACAGGCCTATCCCCACTATAGTTTTTCCCACAGTATCGAACGTATAATCTACTATGTACTACAATTGCTATTACATGGGCCTCCCCTCACTATCTAATCTGAGACACTCCAAAAGTTCAATATATACTTACCTATACTGAAGTCTACAATGAAGAAAAGCTCAGTCTTGGTCAATTAACAAACCTCTCCTCGTCCCAAACCTTCCATGCAATATTCTCGATGTTTCGAGTCTTTCAATTTATACCTTCTTATTTTTCCTTTATTTTCTCGATCGACAAGAAGAAGTAAAACAACCATTAATGGCTAAATTGAAAGGAGGAAGAATATTTGACTGATTTTGGTAATTTTGGAAATTAGGCTAAATTTTGTGTAAAGAAAAGGACCGAGTGGCCCTTTTGCACAATTTCCCTAATTCAAATCTATTTAGCCTCGTTAAGTGATTGTGAAATAAGAAAATCAAAAATATTTGATGATAAAAATTTAAATGATTAAGATTTGACTTTAAAAACAAATCGTCTAAGATTAATTAACAATAAGTCGTTCATTAAATAAAAATAAATGAAGCCCGAGTAATGTCTACCGAAATAATATCATAACATACCTTCCCAACAGTTAAACTACATGCATGTTTTTTAAATATACAGAAAAGGGTTAAAAATACTTCTGAACTATTTGAAAAGGTTCAACTATACCCTTCATCCACTTATTTGGCTAGAAATACCCCTCCCTCTATCTTTTTGTTCCATCCTTACCTTTAAAACTAACAATTTTTTTCTTAGTTTATTTTTATTATGTGGCAGATTTCTATTTGCTAAAGTTAAAACCCCACCTTCAGCCCTTTATTTAACCCACCCCATGACCCAATTACCCATATAATTAAAACACCCGACCTTTTACTATTAATATTTTTATATATAACTGAATTTATAAATATTTAGAAAGCTTATTTATAGAATTTTAATCTAGCATTATTTGTTTTTTAATTTTTGCGTCTAACCAAATACTGATATTAGTGTAAATTGAATTATTATTAAAATCACTTTTTGTACCTAGACTAATAACAGAAACTTTCGCTAAAATATAAATGGAAGTTAAAATTTTTCTTTACTATTTATGATAATTTAATATTGAAAATTTGTTCCCAAACCATAATTTTCGAGTAAATTTTTTTCTTTTTTTAACATATATCATCTTAACTTTTTGGAGAAAATTTTGGTGAACCACTCGTCACCGTCGCCCATGAAGAACGGGATGCGGCTCCTTCTCATAAAACAAAAGAAGTATAGTCAGTTTGATTTTTTTGAGCAAAAATAACATTCTGATTTACTCAAATACAACATCAGCTCAACAAATGATGCAAGAGAATTTGTTCTTCTCATGCAGAAACAAAAGATTTTAGACATGAACGAAAAGGGAAAATACATTTTGTATAGCTTCACAACTCAAATTATATAATGCTCCTTTAGTGATACACATGAAAAATGTACAATATTTTCCCCATAAATCAGTAAATTGAAGAACCATTCACCATAAATGTATCGCAATGGAAGCTAAGGGATGAGCGTTTGAATTAAATGGGTAATTGGGTCATAGGGTGGGATAAATTAAGGAGTGAAGGTGGGGTTTAATTTAGGCAAAATAGAAATCTGTCACATCATATATAGTAATAATAAAATTAATTTAATAAAAATCTGTTAGTTTAAGGGTAAGGGTGGACCAAAAAGATAAATGTAGGGGTATTTTTAGCCAAATAAGTGGATGAAGGATATGTTGGAACCTTTTCGAATAGTCCAAGGATATTTTGGCCCTTTTCTGTTAAATATATACTTGTATCTACTTAAGAGTTTATGATCATAATTAGATGGTCCTGACTATACACTGTATACGAATTAAGGAGTTTATGGTTGTGATTAAAATTTACCATCATTGAATTAATTATTAATATATAAGGCAAAGATTTTAGCTCGTCCCAAAAATGGGAAATCCCATAGTCTACGGACAAAATTACATTCTTCCCTACGTTTCAATATTACCAATAAATTCTTTTTATAGAGTAATCGGTAGATATTCTTACAAATGCATAACAATACTTAAATATAGTGGTGTGATACTTTAAGAATAATTCGGTTTGTTGTTAACAGTGTACGGTGTAAAAAAAAGGGATACCCCCGTTTCTCCTGATTCACATTTACGTTTACCTCAAATTTAACGGCTAATTTGCATTACAACATCTACTAATTTATTGCATATGAATTTCAAAACAGAAAACTGCACATTGTGCTGGGGAAAAAACGTCAAGCTTGTTAAAAAAATTTTGGAACGCAATTTTCGTGAAGATTCACAAATGAACCGTGCCCGTTCTTGTATGCATGGAATATCGGACAGTGCTGTTATATATGAGCGATACATAAACGGAGGCGATCCGTGGTGGGGAAAATATTTCGTCATGAATGTATTTAAGCTTGTGCTGTGAGTGGAGTATTGATCAATCCCGACATAAATATCAAATTAGATAGTTGTTGAAGTAAGTCGTCTTATGTGTATTCTGTAACTGATACGGTTTTTAAAAATGAAGAGGACATTAAGAACAATGAGGGGATTCAGGAAGGTACCCTCTAGCATTGATAATTCCGAAGAACGGTTTTGCACGAGATTACTAAATTGAGATGTAACAACAGGTGACATAGTGGGTATTCGAGGGTGATGAAAAAAATGCACGCAAAAGACTCTTAATATGTTGATAAACAAAATGGTGTCACCCATATTACATACCGGAAAATGTATGTTTGGAAAAAGTAATATCAGAACCAAGAATTCAATTGTGGAAGAGAATCAAAGGACACGGAAAGTCAAATTAAAGGCGATAGTGGAAAAATTAAAAAATAAAGATTAGCTTCTAATTGTTTAAAGTGTAAAGATCTCGATAACCAAAGGGTTTATGTTGTACAATTATTAATTCTTAAACTATATCCTTTTGTTTGTGTAATATACCTCTTAGTTGAAACACTAATATTATCTGTGAGTGTAGTCGTTGCATATGTATAGTTCGTTTGATGTTTTTCACAATTATGAAGTATAAAGTAATAAAGATTAAATTTGTAACTCTTTACAGAATAAATGTCACAATATGATCATTTATTATAATAAGTATCATTTCTATGGTGAAATGAAAACATTATGATTATATTCCATTTTTATTGGATTTATTTAAAACAGCAACCCTTAGCAAATAGCAAAGATATGTTTAGTTATATTGCAGCCTAGTATTAGTTTGTCATTCAGATGATCTTCGTTGTAAATTGAAGGCCTTGTAAAAAACACAGCGATATTCCTAATGAGAAAATTTTTTTTTATAGTAAATACATGTCCATTGACGGAATCGGGTATACAGTAAGGTACACGCGAATGTTGGGTTTGTTAGTGGGGACAAGTCCAAATTAGGGAACCATAAGAGAAACATAATCCCGAACTGATATAATTGAGGATATAGGGAAAGTATGGCAGCTTGTAGATTTCTTATAGCGCATGGGGCAAAAGAGCGTGCATTGGAAACTTATAAGGGGTAAACCTTCCATGATGATACAAAAAACCTGCCAAGATAAGAATATCTATGTTGAAAACTGTGTATCCAGAGTTCAGATACGAAGTTATGTTATCTTTTCATAGCATTAGGTAATTGATGAGAGGATTTGAGTCTGTAGGCAGTGTTGTTGTGATGCTTCACATCTTAGTAAGCTTATCCGAGGGATATTAGGGCTGTCTGCTAGTCACTCGATGGAGCAGTATGATAGTCTGTTTAGAATTTATTTATATTTCCTTAATAGTAAGGCGTTAGGTTATAGATTATTCTGTGTTTCTCTATTAAGTTGCCCACTATTGAATTGGGTATTCCGTTTCCCGACCTTGTTGCCACGACAAATGATTGTTTATGGAAATATTCTCTTCACAGTTAAGCCTGCCTTGGTGCGCGGGCAACCTCTGTGTGTGTCTGACAGCACGCAGGCCTCCGACAGGGTTGTAAGTATTGGTTCATCCAACTGTTCCTCCCCTTTCGCATGTATATGGCCACCTCTGCAACACAAACCCCTGTCTGTTCCCCACTTTGAGAGAGCAGGAGGCCCTTCCTAAGGTCCTGTTTCTGTCAATTCCGGTCTCCTCTCGCCAGCTGCTTTTACGACCCTTGGCTGGTTACATTGGCTCGCCATAGATGGAGAAGTCCCCAGTTCCTTAAGCTGTTGGCTAGCCGTGGTTTGGGGTTTTGTGTGCGGTGGGGGGTGTGGGGGGGTGGCTGCTTTCTGGGGGGCTGGGTGTGAGTGGGTGGTGTTGGTTGGTGTGTGGGGTGTGTGTTTTGTTTTTTGGGGGGGGGGTGGGGTTGTTGGTTTGGCATGCAAAATGAGAGCAATTAGTTCTTATACAAAAGAAAATTAGGAGGAAGATTGCAGACCTTTGCTTTTAAAACGCATAAAAAAGTGCCAACTGACGGTACATATTTGAATTATCTTTATTATATGACCTATGTTTTCCCCAAACAATGCCAAAAAAGAACGTGTTGACTGTCTCCTCATTTTCACAATTTGCAGGTGTTGTTGCTCTTCTTGAGTTTCTTTTTTTAGTGTTATGAAGGTGGATTAGATCATTGTTTGTCGAGGGGAAACTGGTTCAGGTGGAAGATTCACATGAGAGAGACCTTGTCCGCATGACTGTATTTTTGTAATAACCGTCTTGCAAAAGAAAAATCTAACAAATGTTACACCCCTATTGGCTTCGATATTATAACACAAGGCAGTAACAAATATTTATGCATTTCAATAGAATATACGCAAAAGTGATAGGAAGTGAATGGACGTGTTGGAAGAAATCGCCTCTTGCCTTAGATTACAAAAGATGCCTGGAAGACCAAGAAAAAAGAGGGAAAAAAATCCAGATTAATAAAGTCACCACAAAAAACTACTTGTTGTTGAGCTGTGACAAAGAAGGTCACAATAAAGAACATGTACCTCTTTCCAAACACATCTGATGTTTCCTTTTTTGTTTTATGCTTCAGGTAATAATAGTCTGGGATATTTTAATTTTCTAATAAGATTTGAACTTTTTCTATGTGATGAAAACCATTGCTGTTCAAGCTACAAAATGTATATTGATACTAATCTATCCAATTTTGACTGTAAGTTATATTAATGTACATACATTGGACAAATTATACTTGTTTCTGACTAGAATCAAATGGTATAAATATATCCAGGATCCTTCACAACATTTGTATCAATGCCAAAAAATAAGCGATATAAATAAATATAGATGATTATATGATTCAAATCATGCTGAACGATCTATAGATCCTTATATAATTTATTTAAGTTAAAGTTACACAAATGCCGTTGATAATAACAACGGGCATATATAATAAAAATATATATGTTGTGTATATGATGAATATAGTCCAGACATTGATTTTGACAAAACTACGATATTTTCGAGTAAACTTATTTGTATCAAGGGAAATAATTGGTAAATATAGTACACATGTCTACTTGAAAAAGTTTATTATGGTATATCATCTATTTGTACTTACTACTTTAAAACAAATAATTTTAGACTGTTCAAGAACTAGACACATGCGAGAGGACCAAAAGGGACAACACCAAGATAGATCAATATAATAACTTCATACACACCCCTCCTCGTTCCGCTCCCCCCCCCACCCCAAGCCTCGCCACCCTCACCCCCCTCCACTCTACGACCTCCGCACCCACCTACGCCCCGTGCCCCTTCCGTCCCGGGTCGCCCACGCCGGGGTCCCTCTCCCAGCAACCGCCCCCGATCCCCCCCCTCCGCGGCCCTCCCCGTGCGCTCGTCCCCCCGGTTCTTTCCTCTTCGCCGGGGCCGTTCCTCCCCCCCTCGCTCGCTTTCCCCCGCCTCTACGCTCCGTGGATGGCCGTTTCCTCGACGGTTCCTCGCACCCTTCCCGCCCCCTCCGCGGTTCCGTCCCAGCTTCCTTCTCCGACCCCCCCGCGTCGATCCCCGTCCCACCCGAGGGCTCAATAGATGAACATAGGGAACGTGCCCCAGGGCCTCGGCCTTGCTAACCCACATTAGCTAATTCCAAACTACCACCTCAGTCAAATTTTCCCCCTTTCAAGAGCCATAAGGTGTCCTTCTCTCGCGTCGCACTACACATGACGAAGGCTCCGACCCCCGAGCATATTGCTATGTTCCGTTGGGAATAGTTGGAGTTAGCAGCCCAAGATTGCTCTTGGTTCGCTTAGGCGATAGCCTTGGGGCGTGGTGTTAGGGGTTCCTCCCACGGAGTTGGTGCTTCGCTGGCCGTTAGGCGTTTGCGAGAACGGGGGCGTACTTTGTGGCTGCTTTCTGCCTTCCCCGCCCGTGCGGTGGGATATGGCGACGTCCTGGCGGTGAACGGTGCGTGGCGGTCGCGTCTCGGGTTACCCGTCGGGGGTGGGGGGGCTCTCTTGTTCTCTGGGCGTCTTGTCGCGTGGTTGTTTGTGTGGTGTGTGTGTTGGGTCGCAATCTCTTCCAGCCCCCCCACCCCCACGTCAATATGATAGAAACAGCCCCCGCGACGGGTACACCCCCAACCGTCCCACGCCGCCCCCCCGGCCAATCTTAAAACCAACGCTGATCCTGATTGTACCATCTCCATCCTCCCCCGCAGCCTCCATCCGCCGTCCGCTCCATATGATTTACAAATAGTACCCACTTGTGTCCGATATTTCTTCTATCAAGACTTACAGATAAAATTATACATAACATATATCATCGATATAATGAGTTGTTCATGATAAATCTAAGTTACATATTTCAGTCGAACGTACTCTTGGAGAACGCTGTACTGGTGGATTATATAAGTATTGATCAAATAGAGCAGGTAGCTGATGTCTGGGGCGGGGGTGGGGGGTAGGGTGGGTGGGGAATGTGTTAAGGCGAGGGCGGTGATTGTCGGGTTGCGTGCGGTGTGAGTGGTTGTGTGTGTTTTGTGCAGCCGAGGGTGTGGTGTGGTTGGTGGGGTTGGGGGGGGTGTTGGTTTGTGCTGGTGGGGTGTTGGTGTGGGTGGTTGTCCGGGTTTGGCGTGGTGGGGATTTTTTGGTTGTGGGAGACTGGGCCGGGCTTGTGGAACAGAGCCCCGGTGTTGGTTTGTTGGTTTCATACAGAAAGACTTTACGGTAAATAGGCTCATGTGCTCTTATAAAGAACCTCACCGAATTTCAAACACCAAAAACACCCCCACCAACAAAACCCCAGACCAAAAGTCCAGATACCTGAGCACAAAATAACTATCCAGACACAATAATACACCACACAGGTGAAACAACAATAATTTTAAAGATCTGGAAGGATGAGACGCTAAAAATATGAGCTTCTGTAAAGAAGTGTGAGTATTTAATTTGAAAGACACAAGTAATTTAAGCAGAACAAAGTACCTCGTAAAATAAGATGCCGAAGCATATGATAATTTATTGCTTTATCTGTTGGATATAGTTGTTTACTATGTGAGTATGATGATTGGACCCCTTACGATGCATCAAAAACCCAAGTCAAAACCTACATGTATATTTTGCGTGGAGTTTTCAATTGGCTAATGAGTATGGAGTATTATACTACGTCAAACAACAAAAAAAATTACGAGCAGGCCCAAAAAACAAGTTGGAATCAGGTTGGAGTGTCAATAATTACCAATACACCTCTTAAGTACACATCAGTTTATTATTTTAGTTAATGTCGTTTGACCCTACCCTCACTCGCCACTAGCGAAACTGTGCACTGCTAAGCTAAAAGAAAATAAAACAACACCTCTCACTATAATCACTGGGAGTGTTGAAAGCACATAATACGTGAGACATGAACACATAAAAAGTCCACTTCTGGACAACCCCATTGTCAGTTTCCGCATTAAAATATAAAGTGTTCATTTATCTTTTAAAAGTAGTAAAAGAAAGTATAATCTACATGACGCCAAATAGTGTGTAAATTGGAGTCTTGACAAAAACTGTCTTGACGAACATATTCCACATTAATGGAAAAGACAGCATCAAATATACAGCAACCAAGATAAATAGGAGAAGTACCAAAAACCGACCTACGAGAATCAATACGCCTAAAATATATGCATCGTAAAAAATATATCAAATCTGTCCTCCTAGAATCCAAAATGGGTAAAAAGCGAATGAAGTGATGTCAGTTAACGAGATATCTCCATATGTGACATACAGTATTACTATAATGATTTTGTCGTCGAAACTAATGCATGGCAAACCTGATTTACATATAAAGACACAAACCAATAGCGTCATACCAGAGATTTGTTTTACACGTTCCACAAATTAACCTGCACCAAAACATTAATTGATGAATTACTAAATTTAGCGATATATGACACATCCTAGCTCGCACGTGACAACCCGTACTTTTATAATGAATCGTATTAAAATCTATCTAATATACAAAATCACACGGTAAATTATACAAAATTCTACAAAGCCATTTCCAATTCTAATCTTATTATATTAACTTGTGACATAAACTGATGTTAAAAGGCATCTAGTTCAATAGACAATAATTGTAACATCAAGGGATTAATTCCCAAACTGAATCAAATAATCGTTTCGCAAAGGTATTCACAATTAGCTTGCATTGATGATGGTTGCGACACACTATTGACGATGTGAGAGGGTGAGTGATAATAAGACAGACATATTGTCCAACCGTCTGATTGATGATCGACACGGACCCGCGGGTCGATTGGGACAAGACTGTGCAGTAGCGCATCGGAAATTTGATCACAAGACACAATTGGAAGATATATAAATTTTTGGTAGAACGTATGAAAAATGATAAATTATTTAACTTTTTGACTTAAATATAAGACTTTATAAAATCTATCTAATATACAAATTACATAGTAATATATACAAATTGATACAAGTCAAATTACTCAATTTCATACACTTATTTGATTAAAATTTATATCGGATTGTATAAGAACTATTTAATAAACAACACAAATAGTAACATATACAAAATGATACAATAATAGAAAAACACTCAATTATATGTTTAGACAAAAAAAAGTTAGTCACAAACAATCTTTAGTGTGAAATTCAATACCAATTATTTTCAAACAAATCAACTACTCCATATAGAATGTCATTTTAATTGACATCCATGGTCAACACCATCTCACTAACTCGCCTCAGAAATACATACTGAGATTACCAGGAAATATGAGAAATCCATATAAATCACTGTATTGGAAAATATACAACTCGTAATGAATAGATTCTTACATTTACTTATCGTTGTTCAAGACACAAACTCCAAAATAAATTAATTATTTTTGTTCTAATATAAAATAAGCTTTGAGTAGGGAAAAATCGTGAATAATCCTCATAAGGAAGAAGTCTTATTGCGGTAATTCACTACAAAAAAAATTATAAATTGTATAGGGATTAGTATGAAATTCTGCATAAACGTATTTTCCTGCAAATTTTCATATAAATTTTCCAGAAAATCCACATATAACTCACAATTTTCTTGTAGTAAGTAATTATACTAAATTACCTTTATTTAAGACATTCCCCAATTTACATGCAAGATACTAGAAAGAATGTTTTAGTTAGACTACAAGTTTATGAACCTGTGGGGAACACGTAAACCTAGTTACTTGATGTAAATGATTTTAAATCAACATTTCAAATGCTTTTAAGTGTCCTTTCAATTGCATAGTATGTTAATTCATTTAGAATTAGAAGAAACCCCCTTTTATTGTTTTTGCATCTTTCCCAAGAAAGTCATTGACCAAAACAATAAGAATAAAGGTTGAAGTTAAGTCTAGACTATTTCTCGTGGGAACCGATCCCAACCTCAAGGTTGGGTTATTTACTTGACCGACCTATTTACTTCTTATTTGAGAAGCTAAGTTTGAGCATATCAAATTTTGGAGAGCTGCCGGGGAATATAGCTTTCAGATTACTTGAATGATTACTATAATTTAGGATTATTTTCTTGATTTTACTTTTTTTAGTGTTTGATTTTTGTTTGAGAACTAGCCTCCTTGTATGGACACAAAGTACACGGAGAGGAGAGAACCATTGGTTCCCTACGATCACGAAATTAGAGCGTAACTGCAATATGAATCAGAAATTGGGAATAAATGATTGAGGATCGAACTAGAACCTCCAGCGCGGTTGATGTTCATGGGCAGTGTTACCGATGCTCCGGGTAACTTTACAGAGGGGACAAAATCCGCTCCACGGCCCCCAGCATACTACAGAGTCTATGATAACATAGCAGACTCGATGGCCAACTGGTTTTGCGACTTTCTACCACAGGCCATTACTTTTGTGGTAACTAGTAGCCTGATGCACACTGCTGTCATGCCAAGGTTTGTTTTCAGGGGTACCTTCTGAGGATCCATCATGTGTAAAGGTTGTGTAGGGAGCCTGATTGGATTGAGATGTAATAGGTCTTAGAGTGTTTCCTCTCTCACTGACCGGGAGAGGCGCTATGTGTTCATGAGCTTCCCATTACAACTCAAATCTTACGTGGAACCAAACTGAAGGGATGTCTTCTTAGCACAGCTACCTGGTCTCCAAGAAAATAAACCTAAAGAAGAGGAATAACTTTTGGCACTACAGGGAGTAGTCGGGGTTAATAGTTCTGGGGGATAGATTCAACCTCATTCTTGAGAAGTGTTCCAAATTCACCGATAGATGGGGAGCATGGAAGGCATATTCTTCGGGGACAGTGATGATAACAATAAAGCGGTGTTGGAACTATAGCAGTGGATCTTATGGCGGAGTGTCCTATGTGAGATCGCTGAAAACAATTAGAGCAGTTTCCTGGAACAATAAAAGCTGGAAGTACTAGGAAGGTCCGATACTGAGAGAAACACTTCGCGTGCAGTCCACTCAAAACCCAGCCACAGATGAGTTTCGTGTTGGAAAGAAATGGCGCAGATGTGAGAACTGAGCATTGGGTTGGTACTCAAACATGTCACTGGTTTGCAGAAAAGATTAAATGCAGTAAACTTACTTGTCAAAACCACCGCCACAAAATGATGAGTGTATTATGCGAGGATTCCTAGCGATAATGAGTAGAAGGGGGGTTTCGACGAGCGCCCAAGGCTCCAAATCAGGATTCATAATTGGCCGCCAAGGTCAAGGAAACCAAGGTCGGAACTATGGTAAAACTACATAATTGTGAGGGTCATTATGTCCGAGATGGAAACTACAATCGCGTGACACAACCTTCAACAGGGGGGTCACTTAGGGTTAATACAAATGACAGGAATGGACCCTATGTTCCCTCAAAAATCGTGTGAAGTTACTTCTAGGGATTGTGTTGGAGTAGTATGTCACGAGTTGGAGGATATGTTGCATTAAAAATGATGAGAGGTTCGATGCTAGTGATGGAGCACAATAAAGAGTTGAGGAATGCTTTAAGCGGTATGGGCAAAAAGTTGATACAACATGCATATCGATTCAGCAACTTGAGTTATTAATTGGCCCAATTATCTGCAACTGTTGAACACACGGCAATAGGGCACTATTCCAAGCAACCTGTCCAAATCCGAAAAAAAAATGATGACAATTGTTATATGGCAAGTACTACTAGAGGTGGCAAAAGCAAAACCATGACCCACCTATGCCGGTCTAATGAGACAAAGGTGGACAGAAGAAGATACTGATTAAAAAGTGGTAGATGTTGATGGTTGAATGACTTAGCGGATAACACTGCAAAACGATGCTGACGTCGTAACGACCTGTTTAGTCGTTTGGAGGAGCAGATTTTATTTCTGGAAAAAATAGGGCTGAGGCCGACGACCCCACGACGGACCGTCATGGGCACGAACGGGAACGTCGCAAGGTTCTCGTTTCAAAACACCTGGAAAATCTTGAAATGGGGTAATGGAAATTGACTCTCTGACTTAGGAACGAAATGGCAGGACGGAACCGTCACAGGTGTGGACGGACCCTCCCGAGTCTTCAGTGGAAGGAAATCACTCTTGGACCTTGCGCCGACATGCAGGACGGACAGTCGCAGGCACGAAGGGCCGTAGCAGGTTGCGCACTCCCAGTCTGGGTCGGATTTTGTATACGTTGTTAAGGGACGTTTTGACTATTCTACTTTAATTTAAAGTTAGAGGGTTAATGTTCATAAGTCTAATTAACTGGGGTTAAAAGAGGTAACCTTAGTTAATAGTGGATTATAGTTGCCCATCTTATAACTTAATTATATGATTATTAGGTTAAAAGAGAAGAGGGATTGAAGAAGAAAAAACCGAAAGAACACGAGAGGGAAATCGAGTAGAGAGAGAGAGAAACGACGAGGATAGCAAGGGAATTTGAGAAGATAGCTTGTGATCGCCAATTCATGCGGTGGAGGTGAGGTTATGGTTTCATTGCTATTCGTTAGTAACTCTAATTAGCGAAGGATTGTATGGGTAGTATGTAAAACCTTCTATATGCTTAATTGATGCTTGTATGAATTGTGATTTACACTGTGTGATGAAACGGCATGATGAAGCAATATTGAATCCCGAAATCTGATAAAACCTAATCTCTGTTAATGATGATGCCTTGATATAAAAGAAAGGCTTTGGATTGAAATTTTAAAAATGGATGAGAGATTGACACCTTGTATTATAAAAGAAGGCTTGATGAATTAATAGATGAGATTAGTGGATCGGGGTCACGTACCGACACATAGATTGTGGGGAAGGGTGTCACGAAACGACACGTAGATGTAGGGGATCGGAGTGTCACGTACCGGGACACATAGAAATTAGTGGGACGGTGTCCGAACGACACGTAGAGTAGGGGATCGGAAGGTTCACGTACCGACACATAGGAATTAGTGGGGAGGGTGTCACGAACCGACAGTAGATGTAGGGGACGGAGTGTCACGTACCGACACATTGAATTGGGGATCGGAGGTCACGTTCCGAACACATAGTAGCTAGGGGATCGGAAGTGTCATGTACCGACACAAGAGGAAGAAAGATAATGACTTCTTGAAGATGCTAAATACTCAATTAAAGAACATGTATCCCAAAAGAGTATGGTGTGGAGGCTTTTGAGTCCTCATAGTATGATCGGGTGATGTTACTATAAATGATGTTTGTACTTGTTGCTATCACATGTAAGGAATTATTAGTTGATATGAATTTATCTGAGGGCTTGTATTGATTTTCTTATTTTGAGTGGCCGATGATACCTACTCAGTCGTGGGGTTGTACTGACCCCCTACTTTATGTTTTCGTAGTTGTATATTGTGGGAATGCAGCAAACGCGCCGTCATCTTCGACTCAACAGTCATTCTAGCGCCAGTGTCGTCACCCGGATCTGTCAGGGTGGCTAAGCTTCTAGCTTGGACTGGATTCCTTATATGTCTTGAGTGCCTTAAAGTTTCGGATTGACTAGCTTTTTTTGTTTAGCTTCTTAAAATACGCTTAGTTAGTAAATGACATAGAGTGTTCTTGTGTGATTGAACTTCCAGATTTTTGGGAAACATAAATAGAGGTGGAATTTTAGAGTGATTGAATCGTCTTTTATTTATGAGTTCTTAAGTCTTCCGCATTGCTTTATGTGATATTAAATCGAAATGGTAACGTTTAGATTGGTTGGTTCGCTCAATAGGAGGGTAAAGGGGTGCCAGCACGGCTCGGTTTTGGGTCGTGACAAACTTGTATCAGCGCATTAGGTTCGTTGGTATCACACACAAGACAGGTCTAGTAGAGTTGATTAAAGAAACGGTAGGGGACGCCTTTTACTTTTCTTTGAGAGGCTATAAGCTTTAGGAAGATTCATGTTCTTTCTCTTTCTTTGTTTTTTTTTGGCTATTACTTGGATCCAATTGGTATCTAGGTGGATGTACAAAATGGTATCTGACCATCTTACTATATTCGCAGATTTGCAGAGTGGTTAGAACTAGAGCAAGACTACGTCAACATTCAACATCAGCAAGGAAGATGCATCTGCGCCAGCCATGGGGATGAATAGCTCGAAGTGGGAAACAGTTGGCAAGAGGCCGCGGGTTGGTAAGAGGTGAGAGGTCGTGGGAGAGGTCTCGGAGGGAAGAGGACGAGAACCTAGCCAATCTGGTCCTAGGGCGGTGATGACTCCTCCACCAACTGAGGAAAGTGGGAAGAGAAGGGGAGGATGGAGAATGACAAGTACAGAAGGAGAGGAAATGCACCCCAACCTACCACACGAGCTGATCAATGCAGTTCTCGCTTTCTTAGTGGGTTGTCTGATCAGGGTCAGCACCCCCAATGTTTGGGCACCAACACCTCCGTTTCAGAGGATGACAACATGCAGCCACTATGGCCCCTCGTATGGATTCCTCATTGAAAACATGAGGCACGTTTCCACGCTGACTACTGGGCCTATAATGGCAAATGATCAGCATGAACTTTTCAGTACGTCTTGAATTGAAACCTCCAGTCTGCAAGGGTGCAGAATCTGAGGATGTTCGATTTTCGGTGGACATTATTATGCAGTATACACAAGATGGGTTATAGTGAACGGTTTGGGGTGAGTTTGTGACGTTACAAGTTTCAAGGGGAACGCCAAAAAGGTGGGGTGCGTTCACCTGTTGAGTGTCACCAACAGAGGCACCACCTATGACTTGGCCTCATTCTCTAGCGTGGTTATGGAGAAGTTATCCCCGGACTTTGAGGGTAGGAAAAGGGATGAGTTCTTAAGCGTGAGAAGGTAGGATGTCAGTCAATGCAATGAGGCTTAAGTTTCGGTTGCACTATCCAGATTGATGCCACAAACTTGGTTTCAGTCACAAGAGCGGACTCGCCCCGTTTTGTGAAGGGTTTGCGGTGGTGAGATTCAGAGTTGCGAATTCAGCTTTAAGGTAGCGGCCACGCGAAATCTTTTCCAAGAGGTAGTAGAACTTCGTAGTAGAGGTGGAAGGAGTGAAGCCAGAGGAATTCACCATGGCATCGACATCAAAGAAGGTTTCAAGGGAGGTGAGTTTAAGTTTAATGGTTCTTACTCTAGAGGACAGGGTTCGGAGGTTACCAGTTCGGACCCATTCAGTCTTCACAACAGACTGTAGTTGGGGGGGGGGGGGTCCACTCGACCGGTCCACCATTCTCTGAGAGACCTATGCCCGACTCCATGAGAATGTTAGGATGTGGGGAAGACGGACATATTAGGAGGAATTGTCCCAAAACAGAGTAATAGCCCCAATGGCATAGAGGTGGAGGTGGTCATGGCAGAGGCCGTTATCTGGAGGGCGTGGTGGCCGAGGTCATGGATGGATCACCCAACGGCGGGTGATGGGCAAAACGGGAGCCACTACATCACAACTAAAGGGACAACGGAAAACAAACGAAAGGGCCAATTGTGATGCTTTCCCTGGGAGATCGGAAGGCGGAGAGAGACATTCTGAGCTGTCATAACAGGTAATCTTCTGGTTGGTGATTGCATGGTTATGTAGGTTGATCCTGGGATCCAATTTTTATGTATTCTTCCTCATTGCTAATGGTTTAAATTACATTGTTGAATTACTGATACCGCCTATTCGTGTTTTACTCGGTGGGGGAGTTGTGGTGTTGAAGGGATATAGGTCTTGTTTGGTGAACCTTTGTGGGAGGCAAAACTTATTGTAGATTTTGGTTATCTTAGAAATGAGTGATTGTGGGAGTAATTCTGGGTATGACCTTGGCTTTCTTTGCAATTTGCGATCTTGGAGGTATGCTAAAAACTAGGTGGGTGACGTTAGCCCAAGCTGGGACAGAGACGTTAGTGTGGGGGGTTGATACACTTCCAATCCGGTGGTATAATTCCTTTCTTCGTGGCTAAGAAAATGGTGAGTAAACGGGTTGTTTAGCTTTTGGCACATCTCAGGGTGAAACTACCCAAGTACCTTCGATGAGTCGGTTCGGTGGTACGTGAGTTTTTGACGTGTTCCTGCAGAGACTCCTGGTATGCACACCAGATCGGGCATTGACTTCTGTATTGATCTTGAACGGGGGGTACTCGCCAACATTTCTAGTACCCCTTATAGAATGTCCCGCGGAGTTAAGAGAATTAAAGGCCCAACTTCAAGAGTTGTTGAGCAAGGGCGGGCTTCATTTTTTATTTTTTATTTCGACCAAGTGGCATCCCTTGGGGATGCTCCGGTTTGTTTTAAAGAAGAAGGATGGGAGTAGTTTTTGGATGTTGCATAGGCCTACCGACGTTGAAAAAGGTGGTAACCATAAAGAACAAAGTACCTCTTTCCTCGCATTATTGATGACTTGTAGATAAGTGGTTACAAGGTGCATTGGTCTTCTTTAAGAGTGACTGAGAGCCGGTTATCACACTTGAAATACGGGCAACGGATGTGCCCAAGACGCTTTAGAACCAGGTATGGGCATTACGAATTTGTAGTGATGTTTTTGGTGGACGAAATGCCCCGACTTGCGTTAAGGAGTTTTGATGACCGGGATTTTTAAAGCCATATTTTGAACTCTTGTGATCGTATGTAGTGATGATATACTGATTAATCTAAAAGTAAGGAGGAACATGAGGATCATTGAGAATGGTATTGGAATGTTGAGGGAGAAATAAAACGCTTATGTCAAGTTCTCTAAGGTGAGTTTTGGCTAGATGAAGGTGTCCCTTATTGGGCACGGGTTTCCTAAAACAATAAAATAAGCAACAACAATAGCACAGTGGGTGTTGCGGTGGGTTGGGTTTGTGGTGGTGGTGGTGTTCTGTTGGTGGTCGGTGGTGGTGTGGTGGGTGTGGTGCGTTGGTGGTGGTGGTGGTGAGTTTTGACAATAATGATAACAGCAACAACAACAACTACAACAGCAACAACAACAACAAAAACAACAGAGCAACAACAACAACAAGACCAGCGACACCAACAACAATAGTAATAGAAACAATAGTTGCAACAACAACAACAACAATTACAACAACAACAATAAAAACAACAATAACAACAACAACAACAACAAAAACAACAACAACGATAATAACATCAGCAATAACAACAATAATAACAATAATAATAATAACACCAACAACAATAACAATAATAATAATAACAACAACAATAATAAAAATAACTACAACAACGACAACAACAAAAACAACGACAATAACAACAACAACAACTACTACTACTACAATGACAATAATAACCACAACAACAACAACAACAATGATAACAATGACAACAAAAATAATAACAACAACGACAACAACCACACCAATAATTACAACAGCAACACCAACGACAACAACAAAAACAACAACAATAATAATAAAAATGGCAACAACGACAATAAAGATGATAAAAACAACAACAACAACAACAACAATTACAACAGTAGTAGCAGCACTAACAACAACAACAACAAAAATAATAATAAGAACAACACCAACAACACCAACAATAGTAGCAGCAGCAGTAGCAACAACAGTAATAACAATAACAACAACAACTACTACTACTACATCAACATCAGACAGCAAAGCAACGACGCATAGCAGCAAAAAGCAAGAGCAATGCAAGACAACAACAATCAAACACCAAAACACACGAAAGCAACAACAACAACAACAACAATAGCCACAACAACAACAACAACAAAAGTAACAACAACAACAAAAGCAACAACAACAATTATAGCAACAACAACAATTACATTAGCAACAACAAAAATAACAACACAAACAACAACAACAACAACAACAAGAGCAGCAACAACAATAGCAATAACAGCAGCAACAACAACAATGTATAAAAATTTTATATTAATAAAAATGTAACACCCTAGAAAATTTTTAAACTATGAGCCGAACCATCCTTCGTTGTAAGTAGGATTTTAAGGAGGAATTGAAAATTATTATGTATTAAGCTCAGATCACTAGATATAGCACCTTGAGTTTTAAAAAGTATTAAAGAGAATTCATTCAAGTCAATTCTTGGTTCTTCTATGTTTTAGATAAACTTAAAATAACTATAACCTTTGGTACAAGATGTGTTAGGTAGACCATAAGATATCAAATGAAAGGTTTTGGAACCCTCTTTCACAGGCCACCATGTTTTCTAATTTTTTATCTCTTATGAGGGAGATATGTCTGTTTGAAGTCTGTGATGTCTAATTAAGGAAAGCTACCAAAAAATATGAGGGGTATTTTGGTTTTTTCCTTACCTTATCGGATTAAGAATTTTTAGTAAGGTATTAGGATTCTAAACATCCTAGGATTAGTTTCATTCATCCCCAAACTCTTTCAGATTTTTCCAATCCTTACACTAATTAATTGATGTGTAATTATAGATAAATGATTCAATGATAGTTAACTGGATAAAGTGATAGTTTATTAAAATCATATACCACCTAACCTTGGGTACAAGCGAATTAAATTATTTGGGGTTTATATATGGATCATAACCGGAAAAGGAAAAGAAGAAAAGAGCTAAGGGTTTCAGCATCACGAGTCTCAAACTACTTCATGTACTGCATCAAGTACTCTGCATGTTATTCATTAATTAATATCTACATATGTATATGTTTGAAAATAATATTATATTAGGTAGGAAAGGAATGATTTGACTTATAAGTTGTAAGACCCCAAAAATAAAATAGGATGCGCTAGAGCTTCATATGTGTTTTATGAATTAATAACTTGTTTATTTAATGTTAAATTGAGCTTCACTCTAACTCAAGAGTTCTTGCATGAAATAATCAAATAATTACATATGATATTATTGATTTTAAATTGTTGTTTTAGAATGAAAAACTCCATGAACCCTTTATTTCGCAAAATCCCTAAATTTGACTTATGATGTGGGCTTATGACTTATGATCTAATGTTGGTAGATTTGGGTTTAGTTTATGTTGTATTGTTTATTTCTATGGTTATTTATGTTATTGTATTGTGAATTAATGGAGGATAAAGGAATGATGAATGTGTCAATTGAAAGAGGGTAAGTTGACCAAATATTCTTATTGATGTAGAATTGATACAAAATTGTTTTTGTGTGGTATGGTCCACTTATTGCGGCAGTGTTTACTTCTTTTTATTATTGTGATCATAGCCTTGTCGGCATTATTATGTGAATTGTAGTAGTATCATGTTATGGTATTAATGAAGGTATAATATGAAGTTTGTTATGTGAAGTAATATGACGATGTATAAGGTGTTATGGCCGACATGAATGTATAAGGAGAAGGTATTATGTGATATATATGTAATCTTATATAATGTGAAGGTTTTCATGTGATCTTGAGGAGATCTTATATAAGGTGTTATGGTGTTGTATTTGAAGTATGATTCTCTCTAAATGAATATATCTGATAATGTGACAATGTAAAGGACATTTACATTGTGATATTATATGTTGACTTGGTGTCTTGATTAGGTAGACCAAGTTGTCCCTACTTGATACATGAAAGTTATGTTGAATGTGATCTCTTGACTTGGTAGACATAGGATCTTTATCCTTGATGCATGGTAGTTATGTTGAATGTGATCTCTTGACTTGGTAGGCTTAGGCATCCTTTCTTGAGAATTAATGAATGAATGAAAGTCTAGGATCGGTAGACCTAAAGTTGGTGCCCTTCCTTGACTGATGAATGGGGTATTCTAGAGTATGTCTTGAACCGAAAAACCTAAGAATAGTACCCCTTATTGATGATTCTAGAGCCCTAAGTTAATGTGAAACTTTGAATATGAATAGAAGGTTAACAATTAATTGAATCAGATAAACTTAGAATGGTACTCGTATAATTAATGAGCTATCCTAATGAACCTTGATTGGTAGACCCTTGTGGTGCCCTTCTTGGAAATACAATTATGAGTTGGTAGGCTTAGTGCTGGTACTTTTTCTAGTACATCTATGTGATTGAACTTACTCTATGGGAACTAAGGGAAAACATTGAGTGATATGCTTAAGGTTGTAGCTCTACTTAAGTACGAGTATAGAGTACGAACAAGCCTTTTTATATCCCCTAAACCATGTGTCTACATGGGAAAAGTCCTAATTATATCCTTGGAATGTAGAACACCTTCCTTGGTGTGGGGTTTTATGACACCAGATTCCATGCATAGCTAGTATGGTCTAAGTTTATCGATTCCCATTCCTATCATGTGATATGTGCACTTTAGTTATTGGATAGGTTCTATGACATGTAGGTAGTAGTATGGGATGCGATCTACGCATGTCACGAGTAGGCTTTGAAGATGTCAGAGTGAGTTCCCTAGGTCTTCAAAGACCATTGTGTGAAGTCCCCTATTTGTTTGGTTGTCTCCTAAATGCATAAATTAATAATGTTCACTTGGTGATAATATATTGCAAAAAAAAAGGTCTCTACCTTTGGTAGTCTTAAGGAACACTTAGGTGTGTATTGAAGAGGTTATAGGGGAGGTCACTTTATGTCTCACTATAATAGTTGAATATGTCTTATATGTGAATGTTGACTTGTATTATATCTCTTAAAATATTATGATGAAGGGAATTATCAAAATGTCATGAAAGCACGTTTCTATACTAAATATCACTTTTTGCATAGCTTCCATACTTGGTGCTTAATGTGCTAACCCCTTCTTTACCCTTTTTTACTTAAGTGTAGAGATTGGAGGTTTGGTATGCTATGGATGATGGATATGTTTATAGGGGTTGATAACGAAATTTTAGTGAGTGCTTACAGATTGGAGGACAACATTCAACATATTACTTTATGGTATTTTAATATTTATTTTAAACTCTTGTATGGGCTTTGTCCCATTTGTTGTACTCCAAAAGTTATTAGATGGTTTATGAGCCATATTGTAAAGATAGATGTATTGAAGTCCTCTGCTTTTTTATTAATGAAAGTATACTTCGTGTGTGAAGAATGTTTTAAATTCTTATATATTTTAAATGAAAAATTGTATATAGTAGCAAACTAATAATCTAAAATCAATGGAGAAGCTAGGGTTTGATTTAATTGTGCTCCATAGCAAACGTTTGCAAAAAAATTGACATGCGCCTCTCTCCTAAATATCTCGCTCGTCACTCTCCTCCAATCTATTGTTCGCTTCCTCACTTTTTATACAAACACAAGTGCATAAAATTTTTTTGTAATTGTATAAAGCAGAGAAAATTGTATAAATACATAAATTTTTGTTCCCCTCTCTCCACTCTTCCAGATCTCGCTCGCCACTCTCCCAAATCTCGCTCGTCACCATCTCCTTTCTCACTTATACAAACAGAAGCGAAATCTATAAATTGTGTTTGTGTTTGTATAAAGCGTAAGAAAATTGTATATACACATGCAAGTACATATATTTTCGTCTTACGCACTTATAATTATACAATAAAAATACTCCCCTGCCCAGTTTCTTTTGCCTTTCTCTTTTTCTCGTTTTATACAATTTTCAAATTGTATCTAATTTCTCTCTTTCTCATTTTATACAATTCGATTAAATTGTATATTCCCTGTCAAGTCTTTTTTGTCTTTCTCTCTTTCTCATTTTATACAAATTCAAATTGTATATAATCGTTCTATACACTTATAATAATACAATTCATTTTATAAACTTAATTTTTATACAGTTCTCTTCCCAAGTGTCTTTCTCTGTCTTATTTTGTACGCTTCATTTTATACAATTTGCTTCAACTGTATATATGTATAGCGAATTATACAGTTTCTATGTTTTCTATGGAGCGCAATTATACAAACTTTGCTATAGCATACAAATATAATTTTTTTATTTGCTATATGTGAAAGTTGCCCTATTTTTAAGTATCATGTGAAATAAATAATCCACATGGCTGTATGACACCCCCGAGAGGTTGAATATTTCAATTACGACTAGGGGGTGCTCTCGTGTCGTGAAATAATTATGGATTGCTATTACTAGAGTGATTATTGGGCGATGATTTTTTATTTTTAAAATTTATCTTTAAGAATTAAGAATGGGATATCTAGTATGTCACTGAAGGTTGATTAGGTTTTGCGGTACCGATTGCATGAGGAAATGTAACCTTGACCTAATCTTTGTATTCGAAATTATTATTAGTATACAAAGAATTGTATTGCTTAATTTTAGAGTTGTCCACTACTGTAGTTGTATATTATCTTCTAATTTAATGGGGGACAAACAATCTATGTATAATAATGATATGTCATGTGAATTTTATAATCTAATGTCTTATTCAATTTACTCTCATAAGAATGTTAAAGAAGGTTATGTACCATTTGCTTTAAAAGGGTCTAATCCATATGTGGTATAGATATATATGTTAGAAGTCATGTTGTTATTACTATAATTATAATTTTATATGGTGAAACAGACGTATGAAAAATAGTTTCATTTTTTTGTTTTACAAATTGAGTAAATATTGTAGTGTTGGTGGCTAGGCTTTGATAGCCAATTATTGGTAACTAATTGCATAACTAGGTTAAGGTTCTTTATATTACTCCACAGTTGAGATTACGGGTTATGTCCTTAATTTTGGATACAAAATTTTGTTATTATTATCACACCATAGCACAAGATTTGCTATAGACGTTAATAGTTTCACAATCTTATTGTGATTATTCATATGAATAGATTGTGTTGAGTTTGATGTACAGCGAAAAGGGAAGACTTAAGTCCTAGAGTGATTTTCGATTATTTGATGTAAATAATTTCTAAACTCTTGTTAAGTGTATGGAATTTGTGTATCTCATTGTAATATGTGTTTGGTAGTAATAAGAATTGGTGATGGGTTGACTTGTTGATGTTAAATTATTCTAATGATGGAAAGAGGTTAATAAAACAGCAATGTGACAATTTATTGGTATGTGATATTTGAGAATGATTTGAGGGCTTATTGTTTATTTGTTGATGTTGTATCACAGTTGCATTGTTGTGAGTTGTGACTTGTATTAAAAAGGTAATCTCCTCATTATTTGTGTGAACATATTATTTGCATTTATTCTGAGACATGGTTGTGATAAGTACATCGTGATAAGAGAAAGTACAATTTCGAGGTGCGCCATGTTGGATACTATATATCGAGACGCGATGGATATTATTGTTGAGGTATGTGTCATGCGCCATGATAGATGCATAGACAACTATGTCCCCTATGGGTCCTTGACTAAGAGACAACAGATGTGTAGCGTTAGGTGAGACATGTATCATTGTACTTGACATTACATTGTACAGTTTTATCATTAATGAACTTGATCTGATTTTACTGATCTTGCAAGTGTCTTTCTGTGAAAGTTTTGATTGATGAATATTGAGTTGTTGTTGAAGATATGTAATCTATTATAATATTGTAGTTGAATTGTGTTCTTCGTAAACTGTAAAATGTTATGTTGGACTAGTTTTATTGCAAATTATTGTTGTGAATGTGCAGATGAGGTGTAATGAGTACCTGTATTTTTTTTCTTAGCTTGTGTTTAAAGGTTTGGTTTTTGGGTACCGTGTGGTTTGATACTCACCCCTTGTTTATACAATCTTTTGTAAGATACGAGGCTAGATCTTCGTGATACCTTCTATTCTCTCTGTTTTCGAGGATTTCTGTGGATATTTGTGCGGTAGTTGTTTGTCATCTCACCGAACGTTGTTACTCCTGTTTATGATTTTTTTTAATAGAAACACAGCGTCATTTGAGACTTGAATATATTATTTCAATTCTAGTATTTATGTTAGAATATTGTGCATGTGAGAACCAGGTTTGGGGGATTGAATTAAGTTGACTTGTTTTTTTTAGTAATTGTGATTGGACTTTTGTTTGATTTCCGTTCTTTATCAAAATTATTGGGTTTAGGCTCATATGTAGTCATGGGATAAGATGAATTCCATCATATCTATTTTTGATGTGACAAAATGGTATCAGAGCCTAGGTTCACTGGTCTCACATCTATACAAGTCGAGTCTACATAGAGTCTGAATGATCGGTACAGAGACATCTGTACTTATCTTTTAGAGGTTATGAAGACTATTAGGAAACTTCATTTTTGTTCGTTATTTCTCAGCGTGCATGGCTACCTTATTTAGTACATAGATATCATATATTATTATTACAAATGATGAGGACAAGAGTTGCTATTACAAGTGGTAGAGGAAAGGCACTTCCCGAGGTAATTGTTGAGGCTCCATCTAGGGGTATAGGTAGAGCCCCGAGCTAGAGATCATGCTCGTGAAATGGCACTAGCCAGAGATCGTGGCCGTGGAGCAGCACTAGTGGGGGGCGTGCTAAAGAGGTCTCTCCATAGCCTCATATTGATTTTAGAGAGGACCAGGTTCATCCATAGCCTACAATAACACCTTTGCTTCGGGATAAATTATTAAAAGTGTTAAGTGTGCTTTAGATCTTTACTCAGGGTGATGGTCTGACCGCCACACAACATGACTCTCAGACTGGAGAGTGGGCTCAGACCCAATAACAGCAGAAAGCTTGTGTCATTGGTTGTTCTTATATAGGATGAGCCGCGTACTTATAAGAAATTTTGAAGATTGACCAACTCAATTTCAGGTTTGGAAGAATGAGGAAACTCATAAGTTTCTAACTACATGATGGGAGTTGCTAGAGGTGGTTGGGTTAGTTGATTCACATGGTGTTCAGTAAGCTACACTCCAACTCCGTGTGGAGAAGTTGTTCTGTGACCTTGACATTTGCCTTTCATGACCACTTCATCCTTTGGAGTGTGAGATAGGAGAGTTGTTTGAGGTTTGAGAATCTTAGACAGGACAACCTATTTGTTACAGAATATGAGACCTGTGTTTTCCAATTGTCTTGAAATTCTTTATCCATTATTTTTAATGAGACATAGAGGATCCCTATATTTATGAGGGGCTGACTTTCTCTATTAGATTAGCTATGTTTTGGGCATCTCGAGAGGGGGCTTATTTGCAGGCCATTATGAGCACTACCAAAGAGGCAGAATTGATAAAGAGAGAGGAGTTTGGGGACCCTAAAGGGACCGTACATCAGGTCAGTCTCATGGTGCCTCATCTAAAGGTAGGAAATCACACATATAGATTGCTTCAGCATAGGGGACCTGTTCATGCTTCTATGTTGACATTCGAGGGTGAACAAATACCTCGGGATTCTTATAGCATATGTCACGGTTCACAACAATGAACTATGGGGCCAGACAATTATAATGAGTTTTTAGGGTCCGCACACCAACTCCCAAGTTACATATTTCCCTTTAATTATGGATATCCCAATCACCTTATGCGAAAGTGTACGTTCCAGAGGGGTCGTGGATGCCCCCAACATAATTCTTCCTTTTAGGATAGACCACCGGTACCATAGGGTAGAGTCCAAGGAAGAGTTAAGCTAGGTAGATGTGGTAAAGCTTCTAGTAATTGTACTATAGCTTAGTAGAGTTGGGGTAAAGGTACCACCAGGCTGTAGGTAGTAGAGGGCGACTGTTATGCTTTTCCAATGAGATCCGAGGAAGATACATATAATGTTGTTATTGCAGGTATCATCTTATTATGTTATCCATCTCCGTATTATTTGATCCAGAGTCTACATTTTACTATGTGTCGACCTATTTTACAGATGAATTTGATATGATATTTAATAAGAATGGTTGTACATATTCGTGTTTCCACATCCATGGGTGAGCCCTTAGTGGTGGATCGAATATATCGATCTTCTCTTATTTCTTTGGCGGGGTATCACACTTGGGTAGACTTAATTATTCTGGGGATGGTAGACTTTGTTGCTATCTTGGGTATGAATTGGCTTTCTACTTATTATGTTAACCGTGACTTTAAAAATTCCTGGTGTTCCGAGGGTCGAGTGCAAGGGCGCTAGTGGTTCTAATCCTAGTAAGGTCATGTCCTTTATCTTTGTTCAGATATTTGTGGAGAGAGGGTGTTTGTCTTACTTAGCTTTTGTTTGGGAAACTAGTGTTGAACCACCTTACATGGATTCTTATCTTGTGGTTTAGTAGTTTCTCGATGTATTCTATTATGATCTTCCAAGTGTTCTTCCATATAGGGATATTGATTTCGCTATTGATTTGGAGCTAGAAACTAAGTCGATTCATATTCCTCCATATCGTATGACTCAAGTAATGTTGGAGGAATCGAAGGATCTGTTGATGATTTATTGAATAAGGGGTTTATTTTATCTAGTTTGTCACCTCGGGGTGCCCCTATGTTGTTTGTGAAGATGTAGGAAGGGACTGTGAGTATGTGCATTGATCATAGATAGTTAAACCAGGTAACAATGAATAATAAGTATCCTCTTCCGAGTATTGATGGATTTTTTATCAACATCAGGGGGCATCGTTGTTCACTACAATTGATTTGAGGTCCGGGTATAATCAGTTGAAGATTAGGGCATCAGATTTCCCTAAGACACCTTTTTGGACCCAGTATGGGTATTATTAGTTCCTAGTGATGTCCTTTGGGTTAACTAATGTACTAGCAACATTCATGGAGTTGATGAACATGGTGATACAATAATACTTTGATTTATTTGTGATTTTTTTGTCGATGACATTTTGATTTACTCCAGGACTAAGAAGGATCATGTCCGACGCTTAAGGATTGTACTTCAGAGGTATATTCGACCAAGATTGAGGTAGTTAGACGTTTGACACGACCTACTACTCCTAATAAGATTCGGAGTTTTGTGGAATTGGTAGGCTATAATCGATGGGTTTTTCAGAGTTTCTCTACTATTGAAGCTCTATTGACTAAATTGACTCGACAGGATGTCGGTTTTGAGTGGTTTGATGAGTGTGAGGACAACTTTCAAAATCTCAAGACTTTGTTGAATTTGGCTCCTGTGTTTACTCTAACTAAGAAGGGTTTAGATCTTTTTGTTGTATTGTGATGCTTCAAGAGTCGGATTGGGTGGTGTATTGATGCATATGGTGAAATTGATTGCATATGCTTCTAGAAAGTTAAAGTCCCATGACAAGAACTACCCTACTCATGATTTGAAGTTGGCGGTTGTGGTATTTGTACTTAATTTATGGAGTTATTATTTTTATGGGTTATATTGCGAGTTCTTCAGGGATCATCGGACTCTTTAGTATGTCTTCACTAAAAGAGATTTAAACTTGAGGCAGCGGAAATGGCTTGAGTTGCTGAAGGACTATAATGTGGTAATTCTATATCATCTGGGAAAGGCCAACATTATGGATGATGCGTTGAGTAGGAAGACTACTAGCATGGGGAGTCTTGCAGCGCATAGTATTTAGGAGAGACAATTAACTAAAGATGTTAGTTACTATCTAACAATCTTGTCTAGTAAAAATGTGAGAGAAAAGTGATGGGTTAATTGCTTTTATTGAGGCTCAATCCTCATTAGTCGAGCAGATTCATGCTCACCAATTTGATGATGAGAAGTTATGCCTTATTCGAGAAAAAGTATTAAGATGGGAAGCCAAGGAGGTTGCCTTTGATTCTGATGGTGTCTTAAGGATCGGAGGAAAGATTTGTATGCTTAAGATGGGCGATTTGACTAGATTGATTATTCAGGAGGAACATTATTCTCAATATTTTATCTATTCGAGAGCAGTGAAGATGTATCATGATCTCAGTCGGAATTACTAGTGGCATGGGATGAAGAGAGATATTTTAGTGTTTTTTATACGTGTTTGACTTGACAACATGTTAAATGTGAGCACCGGTGTCTCGGGGATGTATTTTAGCGGATGCTTATTTCTGCTTCGAAGTGGGAGCGACTCACTATGGGGTTTGTTGCATGTTTGCCTACCATAGTGGGTGGTTATGACTCCACTTGGGTTGTTGTTGACAGGCTAACCATGTCTTATCACTTCATTCTAGTTTAGGTAAAGTATAGTAGAAAAGTTAGCCCAGCTATATGTCAGTCAAATTATGACACTACATGGGGTTCCTGTTTCTATTATATCAAATCAAGGTTTGTTGTTTACTTCCCATTTCTGGAAATCATTACATCATAGTTTGGGAACTTATTAAGATATGACTACAACCTTTCACCCTCAGACATTTGGTCAGTCCAAGTGGTCAATTCAGGTGTTGAAAACATGTTTCAAGCTTTTGTGATCGATTTTGGTGCTACATGGGATTGACATTTTCCCTTAGCAGTGTTTGCCTATGATAACAATTATAATCCAACATCCAGATAGCCCCATTTAAGAAATTTTATGTCAGATAGTGTAGGTCACTGATAGTTTGGTTTGATTCGACGAATATGGAATCTTTGGTAACAAACTTTGTTAGAGATGTGATGGAGCAAGTCCGTTTGATTCAGTATAGAGTGTTGACAACTCAAAGTCGACACAAGAATTATTTTGGACATGAGGGTTAAGTCCTAGAGTTTATGCACGGCAACCATGTTTGTCTTAGATTATAACATATGAATGGTGTGATTCTGTTCGCAAAAAAGGGTAAACTTAGCCCCTGATTCATTGGACTTTTTGAGATTTTGAGCTGAGTGGGAGAGGTGACCTATAAGTTTTCCTTGCGACCTAGTTTGTCAGCAGTTCATCATGTTTTCCATTCATCTATCCTTCAAAAGTACATTCTGGATGAATTTCATGTGCTTTAACTAGATTTTGTGGAGCTTGGTCCCGACTTGACTTTTTAGGATAAGCCTATAAATATATTGGATAGGTAGGTTCAGAAGCATAGAATCAAGGAGATTTCTTAAGTACATGTGCAGAGGAAGCTTCGATCAATGGGAGAGGCAACTTAGGAGACACAGTCTGACATGCGTGTCATATATCCACACCTTTTTGAAGCTTTAAATACTTTCTTTCACCTTATGTTCAAGGATGAACATGATTTTTAGTGGTGTATAATGTGATTACCCAAAGGTCATTTTTGGAATTTTGAACTATTTGTTTAACTTAAGTTAATGAATGGTGGGTAATTGTAGATAAATGATTTAATTGATAGTTGATGACCTAAAGTGATAATTTATTAAAGATCCTATACCACTTGAACATGGCTAAGAGTTAATTAAATTATTTGGGTTTTAATATATGGGTCATAACCGAATAAGGAAAAGAAGAAAAGGGTGACGGGTTTTGGTATCACGAGTGTCGAACTGCATCAGGTACTGTATCAAGTACTTTTCATGTTCTTTATTAATCTCCACATATGTATATGTGTGAAAATATCATTATTTAAGTAGGAAAGGAATCATTTGATCTGTATGTTTATAAATTAGATAGGTGCAATGTATTTTTTTTTCTTAACCACTAGTTCTTTACCAATTATGGATTTCTATTAATGGAGAGATGCTTGGGCAATGATTCTTCCTTTTTAGAATAAATCTTTAGGAATTAAAATTTTTTAATTAAGAATGGGATATACAGTATGTCAATGTAAGTTTATTAAGTCGTGTGATACCGATTGCATGAGGATATGTATCTTTTCCCAAATCCTTGTATTCAATATATTATTATTATACACAGAATTTAATTGCTTCATATTAGAGTTTTCCTCTATGTTTGATTATATTATCTTCTTTTTAATGGGGACAAAAAATCTATGTATAATAATGATATGCCATGTGTCAATATTATAATATGATTTCTTATTCAATTTACTCTCACCAGAATGTTTAAGAAGATTTTTTCCATTTACATGAAAAGAGTAATTTATATTTGGTATGGTTATAAAGTTATAAGTCATGTTGTTATTACTATAATTATAATGCGGTGAAACAGAAGTAAGACAAATAGTTTGATTTTTTGTTTTACAAATTAACTAAGTATTATAGTGTTTACTTGGTGGCTAGGCTTTGATAGACAATTATTGGGTAAAAATTACAAAACTAGGTTAAGGTTCTTCATATTTTTATGCAGTAGAGATCACGGGTTATGTCCTTGATTTAGGTCTTTGGATAAGAAATTTTGTAATATTATGAAATTATCATATAGGTTTTTCTATATTAAGATAGGTAATTAAATATTAGGTATATTGTAATATCTAAATACTCAGTTATGATATTGTAGAAATTAAGACTTACCCTTACACTTGAAACATAAAAACTTAATTATATATTTGATTGAATTTTTATGTGTTTATGTTAGAAGTATAGTAAAATGGGTGTTAGTTTCAAAATTTTATTGTGATTATTGATTTAAATATATTGCTTTGAGTTGGAAGTACAACGAAAAGGGAAGACTCAAGTTTCAGAGTAATTTTTCGATTACTTGAGGCAAGTGAATTTCTAAACCCTTGTTAAGTCTATGGAATTGAAATATTTCCTTTTAATATGAGTTTGAGAGTAATGAAAATTGGTAATGGGTTGAATTGTCCATGTTAAATAAATCTTGATGGAAAGAAGGTAATAAAAATGTTATGTGATAAATTATTGGTGTGTGATGTTTGAGGATGATATCAGGGCTTATTTCTTATTTGTTGATGTTGCATCACAGTTTCATCATAAGGGAAGGCTCTATAATTTTCACATATAGATTTGGCCTACATGTCTTCTGTGATTGTATCTTTGCTGATTTCAACTGGATATCGTGATTTCCCTCGTTCTGATCCTTATGACTAGTACTTGGATTTTGTCGCTGTTTAACTGGCGCCTCATGTTGCTTGGTAGATCCACAAACTTCGTATAAATTTGTGTTTTTTGTGAATCCACCACCTCATTTTCCAATAAATATGTTAAGTTATTAGCTTCTCTGAAAGTATGTACAATGGTTGGATTGAGTTCTTGTATTCTTTTCCCTATAACCTATCTCCTTTTCACCAGCTCCCATTATATGTTCCTGTCAGGATCAAACCCACCGGTCCGTGCGGACACCCACTCTAAAATCTGAATTGACACATTCGGATTTACCCCCTAGTCTCTTAGCTTACATCATTTCATTCAAAGGTCAAATTTAGCAGAAAATTTAAAACTTTTCGTTACTTTTACTTGGAGGTTTACATAGACCTCTACATACACATAACATATATATATCGAGTATACATACACCCTTCGTATAGAAAGATTACTTAGTCTTCTAATTTTATTGCACATAAGTATATAAAGTATAACATAGGCATAATAGTCATAATAGTCGTCTCATCTCATAACCATCTAATAAGATTGTAAGAACTTGGGAATAACCCATACATCAAGTAAAAATGTCTCACATGGGCAATACAATGTTTCATACTAAATGAAAAGAAAGAACCATAGAAGTCTTTAACTAAAAATCAAACTCCATAAGCTAGATAGTGGCATCTCCCTCGAAAAATGAGGACCTACCCTACTTGGATGAATGAGATATTCTAGCCGCTCAGTCGTATTAAAGCCAGTAATTACCGGAACCTATAAAGTTTAGGATAGAAAAACATTTGGTTAAGTAGTACACCACTGTATATATAGAGACCATATGCCCACATCTTTGAAAACATTCTATGAAAAAGGACATTCATAAAAGATATTGCAATTGCGTGAAACAGTTATGCATATTCCCCGCCACAAAAGACCTACCAATCCTAGGACCATGTTCATTATGTCATAAACATGTACATTACCAAACCAACATCATGAAGTCTAGTCAAGTCAACCATGCATATCATATAATTAGATACATATTCAAGTAACTCAATCATCAAGGCGTATTAACAAGAAACATGAATAAGAGTAAATTTCAACACAACCAAAGCAAGTCATTTACCCATGAACCCCTATCAAGTCAACAAGTGCAATGACCCAGCAAAGCCCTATAACCTTACTCAATCAAATAACCCTACAAGAATCATCATTAACATCCTACTTCACATAACATAGAATTTAAGAGTACATAACATCTTTAACCATATAGACCAACACATATACATAAGTGAAACTAATCATCATATAGTATAGACTATGTGCAAGTTCATCGTATAATATTCATATACATTATAAAACCTATATACATAAGAACATCCTCATAAAGACTCACCTCATGATTAAATAATGCAATTCTTAGGTAGGTCCCAGACTTCTACTAGACTAAGCTAGACCCCTGTTATCATAGTTAGAGTTCAATCTTTATTCATTTACCTTTTGAGAACATCTTGCCCTACTGACATTTAGACCACATGACGCTAACTCATGTGGAATCCGGTTTATAAAACTTTACACCGAAGGAAGGCGGACTACTTTCCAAGGTAGTACCAAAACATGAATACATAGAAAATTCGTGGATCCACTAGCTATGTATTCCTATGGGGGGCAACATGCTCAACAACTAGAGATATAGTGGGACCTCTTATATTACATGTATTGTAGTCTCCAATAATAAAACCATCATGATGTATCATTAAATTAAGTTATTAATACATGTTATCTATCATAATATCCAAAAGAAAGAATAAAAAATTCAATCATAACATAATTTTCGAGGAGAGAAAATACCCACATGTGACAACTCAACTTGAAAAATACTTTAAGGAAAACTTTGAGGAAGGGAAGGAGGTCTTAAAGGTGGAATGAGATATCCAACCTCATGTGGATGAAGAATTATTGGTTTTACAGCCCCCCAAAACTCCCCCTTAGATTAGTGTTCAATGGTGTCTTCCAAAAGAGAGAAAAAGAAGAGAGAAGGAAGAGAGTTTTGTTTTGTGAGTTGTAATTAGATTAATTTGGTTGGGGTATTTATATGGGGGTTGATTAATTTAATTATTCTTCCATTAATCCCTAACTAACCACAAAACCCCTCAATTTAAACTAAGTTTAAACGTGAAGGGAAATTTGACTGTCACAGATGAGACCCCATCCACGGTTAATCTGTGAATTGATGATTGGTCCCTCCTCCGTGTTGCACACTCATCGACTTGGTCAGAGACTGTGCAGATGAGGTCCTCCCACAAACTGTCTAAATATTTGTCTATAGTTGGTATATACACCCCGTTGATCAACACACGCCCCATTGATGCCCTTTCGTGGGTGCACACTGCTCAGGCAGTGTTTCCCTCCACTTGCAAGGGTCATCCTCAAGGGCCCTTCGGTCGGAGTCGTACCCGAGGTTAAGGAACATGAATATACTTTACTTTCAAAAAATGTGAGGACACCTTCCACCCAATTTTCATGTTTTCTGACTCTAAAAGCGAAATCAAATAGCCTTAAGGCAGCTTAGTACCACTTTTTCCCCCAATACCGCTAAATTACGTCTTAAATCTTGATGTGATCAGAACTGCATCAAACCTCATCATCATTTTGTTGCCAACATATCCCAACTACCCCATACAATTTCCACCATCCTAGGAGTAACTTCACAATTTGAGGACCCGGCCTACATACTGGTCCCATTCCTCTCATTTCTGGTACCGTAGTTACCCCGATGAAGTTTTATTTTGTCGTTTGTTGTAGTTCCATCTCGAACATAGATGACCCTAACAGTTATAGTTTATCATAGATTTTACCTGGTTCATACCTTGGCCCAATTATCATGATTGAGCCTTGGGCATCGGTCGGAAACCCCTCGTATGCTCATTTAATGCATAGTGAATCCTCCGCAATAATATCATAACATTAGGTGGTGGTGCGTTAGACAAGGTAGTTAACTTGCATTTATAATTTCTGCACCCCAGTGATATGTTTTAATACCAACCCCCCGCTCAATTCTCATATTTGCCATCTCTTCACGGATCTCATCTGTTGCCATGCGTTGTAAGTGGATTGCATTGCCGAAGAGGTTTATCCCAGGATTTACTTGCCTAGTACATTTAAATCTTTATTGTTCCAGGAAGATTTTTCTCAACTTTAGCAATATCCGCCATAAGGCACTCTCCATAAGAACCACTGCCTATAGTATCCAACAATGCTTTATTATTATCATCATGTCCCGCCGATAGAAACTATTCCTTCAGTGACTCATCATCTAGCGGTGATTGGGTACGCTTCTCAAAAATGAGGTGAATCTATCCCAAAGAAACTACTAACTGGCTTATCATGTAGGGCAAAAAGTTGTTCACCTCTTTCTTGTGGTATAGGTTTCTTGGAGACCGGGTAGTAGCGTGCTAAGAAAAAAGTCCCTCCCTTAGGTGGTTACAAGTGAAATTGAGTGTAAGGGAGCGAGTGAACCAGATACAGCCTCTCCTGTCAGGAGAGACGGAAACACTCTTAGCACTTAATCCAAGTGAAGTCAGGACTCCCTTACACAACTTTTACACACTACACTAACATTAGCTATAGGCATGTGGATCCTCAGAAGGTAGCCTGAAAACAAACCTCTGCAGTGAGCATTTGTATAGGGCTACATATTTACCACAAAGGTGTGGGGCCTTGTAGAGAGGAGGCAAGACAAGTTGTCCCAATCGGAGTCTCGATATGTCATAGCCTGTAGTATTCTTGGGGCCGCAGAAACAGAATGGGGATTTTGTCCCCTCTGTTGTGTTCACCCGTAGGTATCAGGTTAACAACAGACCAATGGAACATCAACCGGAGCTAGGATTGTTCTGTTGTTGGATCATCATATACTTCCCAAGTTTGATTAATGTGAATAGTGTTACACTCTAAGTCGTGATTCATAGGGAGGAAACAAGGGTTCTCTTTCCTCTCTGTGTATTTGTCATACAAGGAAGATGGTTTCTGACAAGAATCAAAAACAATTAAAACAAAGTTAAATGCAGCCAAAAGAAAAATCAACTTAAACTATAGTAATAAGTTTTAGTTAATTCTAAAAGCTACTTCCCCGGCAGCGGTACGCCAAAATTGATACGCTCAAACTTACTTCTCAAATAAAAAGTAAAGTGGTCCTGCCAAGTAAATAACCCAACTATGAGGTGGGATCGTTTCCCACGAGGAGGAAAATAGTTTAGCTTAACTTCCATCTATTATTACTATTGTTCAATCAATTACATCCTTGAAAGCAAAATGATAAAAGGGGGTTTTTTCTATTCTAAATAAAGAAAATAAATAGCGAACTTGGAGGAGACATGTAAACCAGCTTCAAATGTTGGAATTAATCAATTAAATAAAAGTAACGAGGTTTTATGTTTCCCCACAGTCATAACTTAATAATTCATAACTATAACAATTCTTTCCTAGGATCTTGATGCCAAGTGTAAAGTATGTATTTTAAAAGTCCGTGGTGGCATCTAGGAAAATTTACTCCGCACCTTGGTCAGGGACGTGTGTTTCTACAAAGACCCATTACCTGTAACCTATATTAAGCATCGTATACGATATTTGACTTAAGGTAACCTCGTACAATCAAATATAGCCTATTAGATAGTATACAATTAAATCTAGGCTTGATAAATTTTTCCTATTATCAGACCTCCTTGGTCTGGCAAGTACATTAAGTGAGTTCTAACGTTGGCCATCCGTTTTTTAAAACGACTTCTAAGAGAAAGAATTATCAATACATGCAAGACCAGTGTTCTAGAATTGTATTTTAGTTAGGTTTTACCTCATTATTCGCCTATGGTTCCCACAACCCTAGTATCTAGTTTTACCCATGTCATAATACAATATTCAAATATAGATATAAGAAATCAGCACATTACTTCACGAGAAAAAGTAGTAAATCCAAACGGTCATTTGATTTAATCAACCACATTGTCACCAACAATCAATTTTAAAAAGTCATAAATATACAAGAGTCTCACAAAGTTCTAAAAAAATAATCAACAGTTTAGCCTCAAAAATGAGGTTTTTCGAACATTTATAAAAAATAAAAACTAATTAAATAAGCGGACTCCATTTGAGGGAAAATTGTCAAAAGGCCGTTGGGTCAACGGATTCTCGCGACGGATCGTCGTCGGTCACGAAGAGGACCGTCATGGATCCGTCGGCCCATTACCTTTGCAATTTCTTGATGATCTCTCATACCCTCGACTGCAGATATGACGGGATTGTCATAGGCAAAACGTCCATCGAGGGGTCTCGTCTCCAAAACACTAGAACTCTTGAAATTTGGGTTGGGAGGGGTCGGCGGGGGGTTGGGTGGGGGGGGGGGGGGTGGGGTTTGGGTACTAGGACTAACTCTCTGATCTTCAGACGAGACCAGCAGACGGACCTTCATGGCTACGACGTCATCAAGCACTCCGTAAAACCCACCACTTGGTCTCATTAATTCCCCATCTTCCTTAAATAGATGCATACGATGCCACCTACCACCGTCACGGGCACGACGAACTGTCACAAGCTCCGTAGGTGGTATTTTTCTGTATTTCTCGCTCAAAAACTTCCGCATTCATCTTTTAGACAGATTTCGTGCAATTAAATATAAATTTACATAAAAATTAGTAAAAAAAAGCTTTTGGATCCACTAAACATAAGGAAAAAGAATTAAAAATACCATGAAACCACGGTATATCACCCAACCAAGAGTTGGGTTCGTGTCCCAAGGGAGTAGTAGTGAAAGTAGTAGCTACTTATAATATCATTCTATATAGTGATTGCTCAAGACATTTTTGAGTGTTAAAAAAACCAGTTTAATTTATGATACCAAAGTGTAAAATATCAAGAATGAGTTTTGTCACAAGTAGTAAAATAGAAAAATAAAGGAGAAAACAGGTACGGGAGAGTGTTCTGGGGATGTGACTGCAATATATGTTGACACAAACTAATGGGTACATGCTTTTGATGATAAAATTAAAAAGATATGGTGACTAGGCTAAGCTTTAGGTGAGAGTAAATGCCATATCAGAAAACTTACCCCTTATCAAATGAGTTCCTCTCGGACACCCACTCGTCTAAGCTAAAAGGACTATGCCTTACCCTCATCCTGGCCTTTCAATAGAGGGTGATTGTATATGGGACTAGGTCTCACCCTCTCAGGATGAACCTCGTGTCGGCCCACTCCTTAGGCCATTAGTCTAATGGTCTTGGTTTCGCGGACTCCCTCTTGCGCAAGCCAAAAACACATTATTGGTTTTTTATTTGAAACTATAAGCCCATTATATTAAACACAACTACTATGTGAAATCACCATTAAAATTCATCTAATCCTATCAGAAATCAATACCAAACAATAATATCAACATATATTTTCTAAATTACACCTTAAGAATGGGGTTTTTACCCACACATCAAGCAATAACCAAATATACTTAATATGATAAAAGGAATCAAATGGTCATAAGATATTAAAAATTAAAAATAGCAAAGGAAGGCAAATAGAGAAGACCCACTTGTAAGATTGGAAGAAGAACTTCATTCTTCAAGTTTTCTCAAAACCCTCTCCAAACTTGGAAGAGAACTTAAAAACAAAGTTTCTAAAATTAAATACTGAATGTCTAATGTTTCACACTCTACAATATCTCCAAAAAATCTTGATAAATAATAAAGTTTAGTATTTATAGGCTTCAACTTTAATGCTGGTGGATCCATTCGGCGTCTTTAGTCTGGAATTTTCAAGTGATTCAACAATTAAAACTTTCTCTCGTTCTTTTTCATGTGTTCCTTGACTTTATATACATGCATTTTGTAATATTGGGAAGAATAGCTAAGCTTCGCGGAACTATTCAGGGAAGCGCCGACTACTTCTTTTAACCATCTTTTGATCCGTTACTTCAGGGCTCACTTGCTGTAACAGAAGGAAGAACTCTCCTATACGACGTATTGCAAAGGTTTCTTGGTGATGCACGCTTTGCATCTTCAACTCTTTTCTTCCATATTAAGACTAAGTGTCCATGCTCCTATCAAATCCTAAAATACCAGAACCTTTGAATTTTTTATTAGACATTGAGATAAAATGCACATGCGAGGACACTATTTGCATTAAAATTTTGAATGTCCTCAAGTAAGACTTAAGTTCAGCAGTTCAAATAAGATGTCTCAAATAGAACTAGACAAGACTCAATCATGAATGTGCACAACAAGACTCAAACTACACATGCATATCTCAATTGTATACTCAAAGATTCAAGTTGTGACACATCATTACCAAATATTCTTGAGCTCACAATAATTGCTACTAATGCAAGTTCAAGCTCAACAGAAGTATCAATATGTCCTCACACAAATAATGATTCCATTTTCATGCATGTAGATTTATCAATTTAGGATCGGGAATCTGATGCAACACTCACACTCAAACGCAAAAAGAGGAACACAATGCATGTTTTGACATTTAGGTTTGCCATTATCTTCTAATTGACCTTCAGTTCAGTTCATTCAAGAACAAAAACGTCTTTCTAAGGCTTGTAACGGGGCTGAGTGCAGAAGTATGGTCATTTGGGCTCAACGAATTTTTTCCAATGAGATGTGATTTCCTTAAGTTATCCCGTATCTTCCTTTCTTAATCCTAAGTGAAGTTCTTCTAGGTCATCTTTTATATCCCTTCATGGATTGCTTTGAAACCTGATTTCTTTTCATTTTGAGCTTTTATTTCATAGCTTTTGTTTTGTTTTTTTTTTCTTTTCTTTTCTCTTTATTTTTCTTCTCTACCTTTTTTTGTATGGTGGGCTTCCATTTCTCTGCAATATCATGGGTTTGCAAGACTTCTTTTGCACTTCTTAACTTCTTATTTCCCTTCTCACCATCCCCCCCCCTTACTTAGGCTTGTGGCTTGTGTTAGATATTTACCTATATAACATCTAAAAGGGGTTATAGGTATTGAATAATGTAAGGTTTAGGTTTCATTAAGGTTTTTCGAAGGAAGAGGTAAGGCTCAAAGGGTGTTCAAATGAGTTTCACACACTCACAGGTAGGACACAAAAGAGGTATATGTAAAAGTTGGATCACACTCTTAAGAATTACCTAAGATCATGTCAATAGGATACCTTCCTAAATAAACTATACTAACTGGGCAAATTCTAGGTTTATCATCCAAAGTTTAAAGTAAGCTCATCACACAAGGTAGACAACACACTTTCGCTAGTGTGCAATGATCATTGCAAAAGAATCAATTCGATAATTGGCTAATCACAACGATATGAAAAGAGTTCACATATTGCCAATGTAACTTCATTTGTTCTCGTTGTAGCCACACATTCATGTTTGTTTGATTGAGAGAACATTTCAATTTATTGATATTGATCGAAACTGAGACTCAAAGTTGTGCAAGAGCAACCACTTTAAACACAAAAGGTGGAAAAAATTTCAAAAATGAAAATTCTTCGAAAGGATCAAAATTATTATGAAACTAGGACCCATAAAGTCAAACACTAAAAAAGCAAGTTTAAAACTCAACCTGAACAAATAATCCAAACATATATCAAAACACAAAAATATTCATCACAATCAAAACAAAAACCAGGTGGTCTTCACCCTACCACAAATAAAACCATTTGTCTTCAAATGAAAGTAATGACATCCAAGATTTTAAGAAAGAGAAAGAAAAATGAGCAAGTGAAAGATGTATTTTGTTTATGCAGATTCTTCATCCGTCAGGTATAAGCCTGAGGTGTCTTCTGAAATCAAGCCCACTACTCTCCTGGAAGTGCTGTAAGGTAGGACTAACTGAGCTTCACATTGTTTTCATTTCCCACTAGATCGCATTAGCCGCGGTAGGTTGATGGGGATTGGTTCTAGAAATAGGAGGGTCCATGGGATCTATCGGCTCAGTGGCGGGGGCTAGGGGGACCAAAGGGGGAAACGGTGGAAAGGAACTTACGACCTTAACAAAATCCTCTATCCCATGGAAAAGGGGCAAGCAAATGTAGGACGATAGAAATTGTCATTGTGTTGCCCTGAGTATAAAATCGTTTTGTTCGATTATCTCTGTTG
Organism: Solanum habrochaites; assembly: GCA_027704765.1. Classification (NCBI taxonomy): domain Eukaryota; kingdom Viridiplantae; phylum Streptophyta; class Magnoliopsida; order Solanales; family Solanaceae; genus Solanum; species Solanum habrochaites. The sequence continues at coordinate 10,527,202 of JAKWJA010002490.1, read as the reverse complement.
GCTAGACTTTCTGTCTCTCTTTTCCCCTCATAATTGTTAACGCTTGTTCGTCTATGTGACAAAACGGTTGATCAATTCAACTGTGCGTAATTTTTGTGTACTAACCATTGTGTTGGCACAAATTTATGGTGACACTTTGGAGAAAATAATCATAGGAAGATTCTACCTAATCGAGTGCACTTTCACTCAAACGAAATAGTAATGTGATGATTCACTTCTAAGAGTTTCTTCGTTAAAGAAGATCACATTATGAAGGGTGCAGACAAAGGGGCAAGTACAAGAGGACTCTTCAATTGCTAAATGTCAAAGCGAAATCAACCAAGGGTGCAATTTTTATAATTTGGTTTGATTGGGAAAAAGTTCACAATAAGTCAACACAATAACATATTAGCTAGAGGCAAAATGTATGATGGTCAGACAATCGCTGGAGGAAGGTTGGGTGAGGATTGCCAGCGGTAAGCTCCTCAAGAACGAATCCCAGACGTGCCTTATTTAGTCGGCTTCTTGTGCAATGTCTCCCATCGGCTCCCAAAAGGCCGGGGACTCCCGGCGAAAAATAACGCCAGACACGGGGACACCGGAGCATATATAATGAAGAGCGACTTAAGGGGGGGAGAGAAGAAAGGATAATCCATTTTCCAGGCTATCGCAAAAACTTTTACCAAAGTGGACCCGCTCGAGGAAGATTGTCCAGGAACCCTTTGCCGACCAACGGGTGGGCACAAAAGGGTTAAGCTCAAAACATAGCGGAAAGTCTGAAAAAAATTAAGGGATGGGAATTATTACAAACTAAAAAAACGCCCAAAACTAAAATTGATTAATAATCAACAGTACTTCATCCCAAACAACTCAACACTTAAAAAAAAATCTAGCGACTAAGTGGAATCAATGACACTAAATGATAACAACTTTCGATAAACTAAATGGAGAGTTCTGTTACTAAACATTGGTGCTTAATTAAAATGTAGTGGTGTTCTAGGAAGCAATTCAACTCAAATTCTAGCACAATCCAACACTTGTAATAATATAAAGTGCAAGAAATAAAACAACTAGTGTGCAATGGTAATTTTGTGACAGGGACAAAGTAAAAGGAAAGGTTTCCGGTGAGACTTCTAAAACCTGGCTCATTAGGCAATATTAATTTATCTCGCTTAATGGCTCGGCGAAGCACCAACTATCTATTTTGTCGTTGAATTAAATAAGATTCCAGTCTTTTGCGAAAGTTTCATTGGCAATCTTATTTCCTAAATCGCAAATCGACGTGTGGGGGTGGGCAGAATCGCAAGATATAAATATCATGGGGTCCATCCAACCAATTTTATACAGACTCAAACCTTTTAATCATAGAGTTACAAATGGATATGAGAATATTAGTTAAGCTATATCTGTCAATGTTCCACCAAAAGGAACTGTTCTTCATCATCTTGCATCTTTCCAAGCACTTTTCCTTCCTGAACTTAATCAACTGACACACTCTTTATTTTCTAAAGATATAAAAAAGAAAGCAATTAAATGGTTTTGGGTTGCCTCCAAAGCAGTGCCTTATTCAAAGTCATGGCATGACGCAAGTCAGTCTTCATGTTTCACTCTTGGGGTTAGTTATAGTATCACTAGGCAAAACCCTTGCTATGGTATGGTATGAGCTGCAGATTCGGATATGTGGCCAAAGATCTTGTGCACTATACATTGTGATTGAATACTGAATGATGACCGTGACCCTCTAGCTGCGGGTGATAAATCTTCTTTTAGACCTGAATAATAACGAATTTTGGTCTGGACCCTTCAACCTTGTTGAGGATAGGCCGTGGAGAAGCATATTCTAAGATGCTTTCCACGTTCTGTGAGATCCTTCGGCTTTTATGGGTGAATGACGTCAGATGCATAGGGAAAAGAGAGAGCACCAATACCTTCCTTCTCCTATCGTATACCCAAGTGCTGGGGGGCAGTTTTAAGGTCTCTAATTCTGGTCTCAAGTATCGCTATCATCCTCTTTCTCTATCCCAAGCCTGTTTATCACCCTTTCAATTGGGTAGGGGAATTCATTGTTAACCACCGAAGCCTTGGATTTGCTAGAAAATTACCTCTATCCTGCATAAACGCTTCAAAACTGTAAATGTCAGTCAAGATTTGGTACTGTGGTCCCAAGCAACACCTCATTGAGTGATAACGGATCCTGCTCCCACAACATATTTGGTAGACATATCAGATATGTTTCAATGATCTTTGCCTTAAATTTTGGTCCCTATTGGGGATCAAAATTTTCATTTTTATATGATCTTAGATAACGCAAATGTGACTATGAGAAACATTGGGTCCATCCCAAAGTGTAAGCCGGATTAGTTGTGGGGCCCGGTTGGATGGTTGTTCATGAGCCATCTAGAAAAAACTTTGATTGTAACCACACCATAACGCGAGTAGTTACTGGTTCTTAGTCCTCCCAGTGAGACTTATATCAGCCCGGCGCCCTTTGTTGTAAGTGATGTCTAATCTTACTAAAACAGTAATGTGGAGAAGATAGTTAGTAGAGGAAGAAGGCCATGCAATGGGTGCATATGAAGCAGTAACAAAGGGCAAAACTATTTACAAAAGTTGTGAGGCAGGTTTTCATGCAATGTTCTACATTCAAACGCTTAAACCGTTGGATTCTTTCCAAAAATGGTCATCATCTTCAAAAGGGGGAAGAATTGTGTGTTGGAAAAAACATGATAAGGCATTTTGGTCGCTCCCATGAAAGTGATTTAGGTTTCGGTGGGCAACTTAGCTTCAAAGGTCTCATCCTCCCCTCAGTGAGAAAGTATAGTCATTAGTCAAGGTATTTTAAAAAAAGATGTGTGTTAAGTGAACTATAATGGTTCCACACAAGGAACAACCCCAAGAATTCGTAGTATGCTCATAAGTGGGGTCTGTGAGCGGATCTTAAAAGTCCCCTTAAGTAGGCAAAAAGTTTGCATAAACATGATATATTTATGTGTTGTCATAGTATGGGGATCTATCCCATCAACCCTCTTGCTTAAGGTAAGGATGAATAAAGGCCTCTACGATCTCAACCATGAGATGTAGTTCATTGATTTGCAAAATTCTGTGTGACATATTCAATAATGTAAATGTGTCGGTCCTGATAGCCCACTGACTCGTCCATTTCTCACATTAACACTCATATACTTCCTGGGTAATTTCAAACAATAAAATAAAGGACTGCCAACTAAGAAACATTCAACTATGGAAAACTACACAATAAGAGAACAACACAGATATAACTACAGTTTTCACATGACAGGCCCGACTCCGCCAAAAGCACTGCAAATTTAAAATGATTCAATTAGTGTGGTAGCTTTGGTATATTTCATATCCGACCACACAACCTAGCCGTATTGAATTCCCTACTAAATCAAATTCATAATAAAGTAATCCAACAAGTATCGGGGTTTGGGCCGGGATCCGCCAGGGGAGTCGGTAGTGCAATAGTATCATACTTAGAATTTTCCTTCTAAATAGTAGTAACTGCAAGAAGAACGTTTATCGGGAGGTATTAAAACAAACTAGTTTAAATGTTGGGTGAGACCAAAGGTCAATATCAAATAAGATGGGTTTGTCATCACGGAATTAAGCAAAAATAACACAAAAACAATGATACAACAATTATGGGCGGAATGTAAAGAGAATTCTTGGGCGTGGGGATGGACCGGTGAATGTATTGTTAAACAAAACTAGATGGGTTAAGGCAAATGAATTTATATAACAGGATAAGACAATTGATTACTAGTCTGAAGATTTAGGTGAAAGTGAGAATTCCCAATCTGGTACACTTCCCATAGGATCAAATGGGTTTCCTCCTCGGAGGGGGCAGGCCCTCGGAGTGGATCTAACTACATCATACATGACTCCTTACATAACCCTAGACGCTTGTCGATAGAGGGGTGCTTGAATATGGAACACTTGATCAGCCCCGATCAGGGCTCGGGATGATCTCATGTTGATACCCTCTCCTGGCGATAAGGTCTAGGTCGTGTTGGTTCATTCCTCTCATGCAATCAGAGAGAAGCACATGGTGGGATTTTTGTATTTTCAACTACAAAACAACGCGACATGTTTTTAAAAATTAACACAACCAACTATGTTAAATTCACCATTAAAATGCCCTGAATCTTAGTCAGCAAAGCACAACCCAACACTACTAATCAAAGCATATTTTTGCTAAAAATCAACACCCAAGAATGGGGGGGGGGGGGGAGAGGAAGTAGCAGATAAGACTCACAATAATCAAGTATACTAAATGATAAAGGAATAAAATGGGTATAAGACATTAAAGCTTAAAATGGCAAAGGAAAGTAAATAGAGAAGACCTACTTTCAAGATTGGAGGAAGAAATATTTGTAAGCTTCGTCAAAACGTTCTCTAAACTTGGGAGAAAACTTAAGAACAAAGTTTCTAAAATAAAACATTTAGTGTCTAATGTTTCACACTCTCAAATCTCTCCAAAACCTCTTTCTAAATAATAAAAGATTTTAGTATTTATAGGCTTAATTTAGTAATGGTAGATCCATTCGGTGTCTTTAGTCGGGAATCACCGATTCACCCTTTCTTTCGTTCTTCGCTGTTTGTGCCTGGCCTTTATATACATACATACTGTAAAGTTGGGGTAGAATAACTCTGCATTGCGAAACTATTCAGCGAAGCGCCAACTACTTCTTTTTATTGTCTTTTGATCCACTTCCTTCAGGGCTCACTTGCTATAAAAGAAGGCAGAACTCTGCTATATGGTGTACCTCCATGTGTGCTAGGCAATGCGTACTTTGCATCTTAAATTTTTTTTCTTTCAATTTGTCCCTAAGTGTCTATGCTCCTGCCAAATCCTCAATTACATGAAACATAGAAGTTTTTATCCGATATCGAGATAATATACTCAATCAAGGACACTATTTGCATTAAAATAAGGCCCTAGATGAGTCAAATTTGACGACTCATCAACATCACACCATCACAGAATCACACACCACCTTGTCACATACTTAATAACATGTGGGCTTCCCTCGATTTCTCCTTAAGAAATTACACAAGCTCAAATGCTAGTTCTTCATCACCTAGTTTCATTACTACTTTTCTTTAGCCTGACTACAACTCCTTGTAACAATTATACCCCAATAGAACAAGAAGCTCATTCAATAACACAACATAAGAAACCTTGACTAATTATTATCTTAACACTACACTAACACCATAACATTGAATTATATAAACTTTCCCCAAAATTTACTCGGTGCACGAATTTCTAAGCATACCTCATACTATTGAATTCATCTATGCATGGTAAGCATCGATTTATAACTACTCTATATAAAAACCTAACCTACCAGAGCGCCAAGAAACTTGTACAGAGTTTTGATTTCATTTTATATTTTCTGAATTCTCTACGGTAAATTTGGCAAGGAGTTCGAAAGTTTCCGTCATCCCCGTGTTAGAAAGCTCTTTCTCCTTATTTTCCTAACTTGAAATAATTTTTTCTAGAGTGGGTGAAAGGAAATAGGGGGGAGGGTGAGGGGAAGAGAATGGGAGAGTGTTGGTGGGGGGGGGGAAGTAGAGTAGTGGGTGGGTTGAAGGAGTTGGGGGGGTTTTAGGCGGTAAGGTGTGGAGGTGAAGTGTGGGCAAGTCAAATTGCCTAGTGTAATTTTCGACCATTCATTTATCTTATAAAGGTTTTAAACATACAAACTGTGGGATTTTATTAAAATCGCTCGTATTTAAGATTTGGCTTCAGTGATCCCGTTGCAAGGCCAGCAGTCAGGATACGCTCACTTCAACCGCCGTGCCAAGCCCAGCTATACTCCCCTTTAGCGGAATAGTCAAAATTTTTGCTAAACGCCCATTTAACTCCTTCTCAAATATGAGTGGTTCAGGTCGTTACACTACCACTCTCCTCTTATCGTTCCCATAAGACTGATGGAGTCCGTTTCAAAAATGACCTTTGTTGACTTCCTATCCTGACAAAATTCTACAGCTTTATAAATTTCCCAAAGTTGCCTATGATTTTGATTTCACCCATTCCAGTTGTTCTCGTGAATACAATGTTTCCTTGTGAATCTCGTATACAAAAAACATAAGAACTTGGTGTTATTCTTATAGTAACATGTATTTACAAAATTATTAATAAAATAAAACAGAAATAAGATGAGCCAAAAATACAGTAAAATACAAAAGTTTAGGAGTCAACGAAACTATTTGTGTGCTTATAAATTTAATTCCTCACTGTCCCCAAGGTTATGGATTGAATTTCTCCAAAAGAAAAACGGATTAACCTGTACAGAAATTGCGGTAACCCCGGCTGCCACAGTATTATTCCATTTTTCTTTGACTTCAGCGAACTTCCGAACAACACCACGTCACACGAGACTCAAGGTCGATCGCACTTTTATTTTATTTGAGAGAAACAATAAATGTAAGAGAAGAAAACTTCATGTTTGAAAAATCAAAAATTGACTTCTTTCATAGCCAGTTTCATCCAGTCAAGAAACAGTCTGTTTTTTTTTTGTTGTTTTTTCAGTGAAATCTTTCAGATCTGTTTTGTTGTTTTTTTTTTTTTTTTTTGTTTTAAAAAAATATATCCACGAAAGTGTCTTTCGAAAAAAATAAACTTTTCAGAAAAGTGTGTCTTTAGGACATAGGTGGGTGTCTGGGCTTTTTGGAAAGTAACAAATTTTTTCGAGAACGTGCGGCGTAGCTTTTGGGCAGGGAAGAGAGGTTGCGGAAAACTTTTCGGAGGCTTTACCATTACCCTCAACTTATAAAGATAAGGGTATTCGGAATGAGGAATTTAATTTGATTTACAAAAACTTTTAAATAAATTTTATCCAAAAGTTATCAAGGGGGTCAAAATCCAAATCTCATCCTAGGCCGACCGAGCGAGTCCCCCCGTTGACCGCCCCGACGACGACGGCGGAGGGGGAAATCTTCTTCTTACCTCTTTAAAATAATGGAAGTGTTTCCTCCTTATATAAGGACACATTCCCTTTCTTTTGCCCTATATGGGGAGAAATGACTTTTTCATTTGCCTTTGCAAATGACTTTTTATTTTCCCTCCAAAGTAGTTCCCTCACTTTTTTATATTCTTCTTTTCGTTTCCCATTCACCTGCCGAATCCCTGGTGCCTAATCCCCACATGAATGGGAAGCTATTAATTAAAACATAGGCATGAAAAAACATTGTGTGTCTTGTAGGTAAGGTTATCACATATAAAATCTGGATAAGTAGGTTCCCTTTAAACTTTCCCGTATTGAAACATATATCGTATACTCGTCAATCGGTAGATTTGATATCTTGACCGTCGGCTTTAGTGATTCTAGACCAACCTATGTAACACAATCAAACCCTTGAACTGTTCTTAGGTCTTATTTGTTTTGTTCGGTTCATCCATGAACACATCTTGGATAGTAAGTGCTTAAAGAACTGGGGCCTTAACCGGATTCCCTTAATCGGCTTAACACTTCAAACACTGACATGGTGTTTCCAAATGGTTAATCCCTAATACACCATTTTATATCCTTGATTATAAAACTTAGAAACCATAAAAGATGTTATGTCTTTTAAATGGGTTATAACATTGTGTATCATGAAATTGACGTCTACAATAATAATAATTCTTTTTTAGCTTTCCTGAAAACTTGAACCGTGTGTCGTGCAAGTGATTTGTTTTTCCTCTCTTCCTTGAACTAGATCTTGGGATCTCCATCTTCTAGTAGAGTTAAGCCGCCACGATGACTTGTTCTCGGCCATGTCCGCATTCCGGTCGATGATTTCTCCACTCCCTCTCTATTTGGACTTTTGTAAGTTGATCGACATATTATCTTTTTTACTTTTTCACTAGTCAATTGTGATAATTCCACTACAAGAGTGTTTTGTCTCATCGAGTTATGGTCCCTTCATCTTATGTGACGAGACTTGCTGCCGTTTACATAATGCTTCGCCCTTCCCTATTTGCAGCTTGACTATAACAATGATGCATATAGGGGACATGGTTTTGCCCAAATGGAATATCTCTAAGAATTCCGGAGCCATTGTCAGATTCTTCACCTGCCTTGTCCTAAAGCAATGTAAATTCAAACTCCATTGTAGAGCGCTCTATACATTTTGTTTGGATGATTTACAAGATATTGCTCCTCCACAATAGTTAAAACGTATCCACTTGGGGGATTTTTTTAGTTGACCCAGTAATCCAATTTGCATCACTAGATCCTCGAACGGCTGATATTTGTTTAAAATGTAAAGCATATTTTGAGTGTCATCTAAAAAAAAAAACGTTTACCAAAAAAAAAACAAAAAACAAATCCCAAACTCTCTCTCATAGTCAAACCAATGATTTTGATTAGGATTACTTCTGATCTGTATCGACTCATTTTTACGGCTAGCTGCTAAGATATGTCCTGATCGTGGACAATTCATGACTAACAGTTAAGCTTCCCAATGACGCTATCATTTCCAATTTGGTATAGGGGCTGACATGGGTCATTTCCCTTTATTCTTTGCAAAGATGAAGGTTTACATCTATTGGAGTATTTGCCCTTAAATTAAAAAATAAACAATTTTTTTTTGAATTTTAAAGTATCTTTTTGAATATAAAGTTGAGAAAATTCTAGACCTAGGAGTTTAAGATTTTTAATTCCTAATATCACAGCGCAACTCCAAAACTTTCATATCAAATTACTAGATAGCATACGCTTGTTGCTTTTATATTAGCAATGCCTTTGCTCATTGTAAGCATGTCACTACATATGGCATAAAATAACTTTTTGATTTGGTGTATCTTTAAATGTAAAACCTTTATCACATTCATCGATCTTAAATCCATTTGACAACATGGTTTGATCACACTTGGGGGGCCTGCTTGTTTTGGGTGCTTATTTTAGTCATAAATGACTTAATGATTTTTTGCACACTTTTCTTTCTTTTAAATTACCAAGAACTACAAAAACCTCAGTTTTTCTATGTAATTTCCTCTTCAAGCCTCTCCATTTAAGAAAGGCTGTTTTCACAATCCATTTGATGAATTTCAAGACCGTATACGCAGCTGGTGCAATTAACATCCGAATTGATGTAATCCTATTCACTCTGGGCCGAGATGTACAAATAATCAGACCTCTTTTTGACTAAAAAACCATCTGCCAACCAGTCTTTTTTACATTTTGTCAATAGTTCCATCGCTTTCACTCCTTTAAAAGATTCCATTTTGAACCCAAGGTTTTTTTACCGTGGAGGAGATCAAAACCATCCCAGTATGATTGCTTAAATTTATTCAATTTCACTATTAACCTCCTCCTTCCAAAGAGGTTGATCGCTGACAACATTACTTCCTTGAATTTCGTGAGGCTCCTTTCAAGAATAATTTACAAAATCGATCAAAAGGGGTGAGTAGATGTCCTTTGGACGTTACTACTGCGTCTTGGACTTCCCTTCATTTTGTTTCATTCTTTCTGGTTCTTCTTTGAATTGTGGTTTAGATCCCCCACTAGATTACTCAAGTCTGTTTTTATAATGCTTATAGATAAGGTCAAAAATTTCGCATATCTGATTCCATTACTGTAATTTCATGAATATCCGGATGTTCGGAACTTATACCAAAAATCACATGCCTATATAACCCGTTTGTGGCATATCCATGAATACACAATCCACAGTCTTAAGGTCCTTTTTTTAACCCTCTTAGGTAGAGGAATTGACTTGGGGCTAGAACACCCCCACACTTTGAAATAGTTCCTAATGGGTTTTTCTACTTTCCATTTTCTCATATGGAATTACATTTGTCTTGAGTGAGGCACTCTGTTATTATTTATTGCTGTCAAAGAAAATTCCCCCCCACAAGTTCATGATAAACATGAACTTATAAATAGCATTCATCATTTTCTTTTTAAAGTTCGTTTTTCCTTTCTGCAATTCCATTAGATGAGGAGTGTATGGAGTCGTTTTTTGATGGATTAATTCCATTTTCTAAACAATTTCTGCAAATGAGATTCATATTCTCCACCTCTATCACTTCTGATCATTTTGAATCTTTTTATCTAAGTTCTTTCACTAAAAAAAAAAAAAAAAAAAAAAAAAAAAAAAGTTTTATATTGCCTAAATGCATCTATTGCTTCATCCTTGCCATTATCAAAAGATAACATACACTATCGAGTGCAATCGTCAATAAAAGTTCTGAATACTTTTTTCTCCACCACTTTGATGGTGTGAACTTCATGTCACAAAATATCGTGTGAATCAATTTAAAGGATTTGAATTCCTTTCAAACATATTTATAAGAATCTTAGCATACTTGATGCAACAGAAATTTGACATTTGATTTATTGCACTCAAATTTTTGGCAAAAAATTTAAGTCCAATAAGTTTTTCGCACTGTTTAATATTAACGTGCCAAACGTTCATGTCATAGTAAATATTTTAGACTCAAGCAGTAAGAAGAAGCACATCTGTATCATATCAACTGCAATACATTGAGTTGAAAAGGCCATCACTAAGGTCGCTTTTCCACATACTTCTCATTTTTCTTACTTACTGACTTAGCAGAAACAAATAACACATTTAAATCCAGTCTCTTGTTAAGAACTGGAATTGAACTAAATTCTTTCTCAATTCTGAACATATGAGACCCTATTCCAATCACCACCTTGCCTGATGTCAGCTTTAATAGGCAAATTGTCCAGTTTCCGTCCACCTTTTTGGCAAACAGCGTGAGTTTGCGATAACAATTTTTTTCACATCTGTAAGTGCTGGAGTATATGATTTAAAATAATTCTTTGTTGGCACACAAACATGGCATGGAGCACCATATCTATCGATAATGTCCTCTTGGATTTCAAACAAATTTACATTCCTGAAAAGCAATTGCACAGAGACGTCCGTATTTCCAAAACTATGTGTCTCGTAGGAGTATAAGTCCCTTCTTTTGGGCATCAAATTTTGTGATCACGCTAGTCAAGCCTTTATAACTCTTGCCAGGTATATTGTCTACCGATAGGCATATACATTGGACTTCATGTTAGCTCACATAATTTATGTCAGTTAGTAGTAGCTCCCACAGTCAAACTCTTAGTGCATTTTACTAGGTTTCCAATGTATGCTTCAATATTCAGTACAGTATGTTATTTTCATGATTATTACTTGATCATTGCATTCAACTTCCCTTTTAAGTTAAGTTTCAGTATTTACATTCTTGCTCAATTATGCTATGTTTAGCCTATACATATTGTTAGACATAGTATTTATATCCTGCATGCTCAGTACATTCGAAGTACCGATACATACTCTACACTACATTCTTTTAGGATGTTCAGGTGCTCAGCATCTAGATCATGCTTAGATCGATTCTCATTCTGCATTTAAGGAGCTTAAGTGGAAATTACTCAAATTTATAGGACAATAGACATAGATTTCGTTTTAGTCTTTTTATTCAGTTCTCAGTTTTGTTTGAGTTTGTTGGGGGTATGTCCCACTAACTCAACTTCTTTAGAGTCTTTTAAGACATAGTATTAGAATCAACTTGGATTGTTAAGTTTATCGTATAACTGTTATTAAACTCTTAATATTGTTTATACATCGAGACTAGTTTGACTTTCCCAATTTTCTAGCTATCTATTGTCTTAGTTTTCGCATGGTATATGTCTTATTTAGTTTTTCACAGCATGATTTAGATACACCAGACACTTGGTTAATTTGGGGTCACTCATGATCCAACGTCCCGTGTTACATTAAGGGGTAGCCTCAGGCATGAAAGATTTGAATATTAAAACCATAAATCAAGGCAAACAAGGAACTATTACTTCATGATTGAAGTCATGCGTTTTAGATTAGTTTTTGCTCGCCTTCCCTGAACCTGTGCATCGCTGGAGCTTTAGTGCATTGGGTTTCACTTTAAATAATGATGCACAAAATAAGACCTCAAATAGGCAATCAATTTACTGTGCTAGCTTGTATTAACATCAACTTTGTTATAATACTAAATCTGTAAATGTATGATATTTTTTCCTAAAATTAAGATAATAAGAGTAAAGCAATTGAAAGTAATTTTTTGCGCTAACATTATTTCCCCCTTTACCAATCAGGGATCTCCTGCAATCTTTTACTCCTGCCTCATAACTTCTTCACTATTTTGATAAAATGTGACCCCCTTTCCTCATGTTAAGTAAATATTGAAAACAAAAACTTTCCTAACCACCAAAACCCACCGCCACCTACTCTTTGGTGTCTCTACTAAAGATACTTCATATAATTATTATTTCAATCATTCCAAATCACAACAGAAAGCTGGTACAATCTCTTATGTTTTTTCATTTTAAATTAAGAGGGAGGCTTGAAACAATTGTATGTTGGTCGCTCGGTTGAATAAGCCATATATATTTGCAATTCAAGATAGATGTGTACTTTATAATCATGGAAGATGCACGGATCCATGCCCAAATTCCATAACAAAAGGAAAGGATATGTCTGCACCTGCAACCCTTATATTTTTTGACAAACAATTTGTTATTTAAATTGACTATATTACTCGTTAATGTGCCAATAACCAATTTATAAACAAATAATCTAAAATCCGAATAATTGACTTGAATACAATGGAACATAAACATAATGTTTATTTCAATATTGAGGATCATATCTTTACAACTATTTTGATTTATTAGTCAGTTCTTATCCATCATTAGTATATACCCACCTTTGTTTGTGACCTTAGACTTATCCTGGAACACTATTAAATCAATCAATGCTAATCTTCTCACAGTGAAACCAAAACCTCTAGCCTTATCTGAATGTATTAGCTTCTTCAATTCTCGGAGAAACTTCACTTTAACGCTGTCTTACACATCACCCTACTGCAGACGAAGCAACTTATAAATTACATTGAGTTTTTGGTGTTGTTGGTTTTCACTTTAAATGTGCAGCCAGGGGGTTGAGTAGCGGATGGGGGGACCGATAAAGAGGGGGTGGGTGGAGAGACGGTTGGGGGAAGCAGTTAGTTGGGGGTGCTGTAAAGGGTGTAACTTTATTGGGTGTTTGGAGGGGGCGTTGGTTAGAGGATGAGCGAGGGGAGGGGCAGGAGAAGGGAGGGGGGCGGTAGAAAGCGTAATTGAGGTAAGGTGTAGTATGGGAGGGGGATGTGGTGCGTCCCCCCGCTGCTTTTATTTTCATTGTTTGAACTTTTAGGAAAATCACAGATGGATTCTAAAATCTTTCTTCCCCAAATCCCGTGTGTAAGAAAAAATAATGCCAACAACAACAGCTAACTAATAAAAGAGAGAAACCAACAACCTTTAATGTTCCCTTATTCCATTCACTACGGAGTACTCATGAGTAAAGCTGGGATAACAAAAGGAACTTAATGCTTAAAAACATTAAGAAATAAGAAAATACATAGGTCTAGTCTCACATATATAGCCTACATGTACTGCATAAAAGTTAATGATATGTATGCTTTCTCAAGGTACCGCCTTCTAATTCCATGAGAAGAGAAAAATAGAAAATCACGAGATGTTGATTGGATCAAAGAGTTTGCTGCATACCAGAGATGGACGATCCTGATAAGAAGATTAGCAGAAAATTTGATATGAATTTCCATTACAATAGAGAATTGTAATGATTCATGAATAACTAACAACAGAAAAATATCGTCAACATATAAGACTAGAAACTATTTAGGTGAGCTCACACGTATTATCAAGACCAAACACAACAGTTTCTAAAACATAAATTCAAGGTATTTAATATCAATACAAACCATTATTATAAGGGTCTCGCACCGCAGCATAGCCTTCTCAACGGTATTGACAACTGGTTCCATATTCATAGTTTGTTCAACAATCTCTGTCTCATTCTGTAATGAATAACACATTGTTAGTTATGTAAAAACATTAAAAGAAACTATTGTTGTCTCAAATTGTAAACATACTCTAGCCTCCCTTTGTTGAGACATATTTGGAATCTGCTCAATTTGGTCTCTGTAGGGTATATCGAGATCAATAAGAGTTACAAATCATTTGATTCATGAACTTGAAAAACCAAATGGATGCTTTCACTGTGTAATATCATATAAATAACTAGTCATCCTGCAAATAATACAAACTAATTTTTTTGGTCGAATTTGTGTTGCACAAAACATAATGGAAACGTGATTTAGTTAAATAACAAAATAGTATGAAGTTACCTAAAATCAGTTATAAACGGTGCCCTCTGAGGAGAAGATGATGGCACAACAAAAGGGACTTGATGTACCACATTATTCATGGTCTGTGCAGCCTGAGAATTTAACCAAATCACGCATTTAGATTATCATATACTAGTCTAAAAAGGAGAAATTTAATCTAGAAAAAGTTGGGGAAAACCTCAGCATATGGATCTTTGGCATGCTTAGCCTGAATAGAGCTGAACATACTATAGAAAGAATCCCACCATCTTCTACAAATCCCTCCCGATATTTGATAGTTGAAACAAATTCTAGAACTAAATTATTGTACATTGGTACATCACAACAAATAAAAAAAACAGTCATTATACTATGCGCAACACTCGAAAAACTGAACCATAAAATTCAAAGAATTACATAATCTATCATTCCCTCCATTATATTTTTGTGGATAATTTTTTCATGTTACACTCACATTAATCCCCATTTTATGTGACACCTTCCTTATTAATTTGTCCCCCCAAAAATGTAACATTTATGCATTTAAAAATAATTTTAGCTTTAAAATCCTCACCTTAATATGATATTTTTTTAGTCATACATGTGTAAACCTTTTTTTTAAACCACATCTTTCAAAAGTCTTCTTTTCTTTCTCTGTTTTTTGGCCCAGTGACACATAAATTCGAATAGGGGGGGGGGGTATAATTGGAGAAACTAAGTTGTACTCTTCATGCATAAGAAAGAAGGTTCCCTCATAATGTCCTTAGATTATCATGAAAGTGAAGGAGTATACTTTCATGTTTAGACAACTCTCAAAGGAGTATACTTTCATGGTATTATTTAGATGGTAGAATGTAGGATTGTGATGTTCATCTAGAACATGGACATTTCTCGCTTGATTACTCATTCTCAAAAGCTCAAGGAGAGTGATAAGGATAACAAGAGGGATAGAATAGATAAAGTTGACTACTCTTAGTAGAGGTCAAGAGTGGTAGTCGATCTCCGTTTCATCAAAAGTACTCAATTCCAACCTCATATTATACTAGTACTCTAGTTCCTTAGTTCAGAAAGGAAAGAAAGGATAGGCACAAGGCTCTATAACATAGGGTAGTGCTACTAGTGGTCGAACATTCTAGTTTTTCAGAAGTGTTGTAAGAATATTCAAAGAGAGTTTATGATATTTATTGGTGGGTATTTTCGAAATAGTATTACATGTCAGAGTCAAACAATAATTCCAAAAGCACTAGGAGTTCATGTTCTCATTTTTCATGATTTTCCAAGCTTGAGCGTCTCTTCCTATTAATTTAGATTAAGGGATTGGCCGTCAACCAAAGGAATGATCAAGGATATTCGTTAGGAAACTCAGCTAACACTACAATATCTCTAGAAGGTCACTGAAATAAGCAGGGCACCTCATCTACCTAGTGGTGGATAGCATAACAACAACTTCTATGCTCTTCAAATTCGATAGGATCAGAATGGTTCCCATGATATAGTCATTAGTATGTTATGAGTCTTTATATTGATGTTTACGCATTGTTATATCACACTTTTCTCTATTACTTTTTACTTTTCTGTCAAAACTGATGTTATTCCTGATATCCTATAAGAACATATCTCAATGTCTACTCTTATTTGGGATGTAGTCTTAGCTCAACAAATATACAAAAATTGCCCAGATTGCGTCTTTCACAAAGTTACCTCAGATGAATGACTAGATTTATCCATGCTAATTTTGATATCATTCGCGACTTGTACTGGCTACACACGTTTTGTGCCTCAGTCGGTTGTGGAATTGGAATCGTTATATATGTATTTCCTAATGAGTGAATCATAGAATGGAAGGGTTGTACTTCAACGCCAGTATGTCGGTTTGTCTCTTACCTTAAGGTTAGAATGAACATTTATAAGACTTTCATCAACCATCTATTTTGTGTTAATGATTCCATTTCCAATACCCTAATTCTTTAATTAGTACCTATAGTGAGTGAACTCGTAGAAGTGTTACCCTAAGGATCTTCGCCTGTTCATCCCAAAAGGAAAATTAACTTTGGAATAGACATTTTTCATAATACCGAGCCCATCTTCGTCCTTTCTTATAGAGTGGCTCTAAATAATCTTAAGGATATGAAAGATCAATTAAAGGACCTTCTGATCAAAGGTTTAATCAGATCCAACATCTTTCCATGGGGTGCTACAATTTTTTTCGTGCATAAGAAAGATTGTTCTATCAAAATGTTCAAAGATTCATGCAGAACCCTCCAAAAGCAATCTTTTCTCTCTCAATTTTTCTATAAAGAAAATTTAGGGTGCGAAGCTTTAAGTCTTCAATCACGAAATTCAGATAGGTTTCTTCATTCTAGGCATGAGGGGATTTCATCAATGGATATCCCTTCACCCATTGAGTCACAAAGAACATCAATTTTTTTATTTCTTTTGAATTCTCCAAATCTATGGTTTCTATGATTTTATGGGTTTTCTAAATCAGTTCTTCATAAATGATCCTTAGTAAATGTCTTACTTATCAATTTCCTGTTCAAAATGTTATTTTCATGAAAACATCAATATCAAGTGTTTTCACTACTTTAAATTATGCTATTTTAGATGCATGTCTCAAAATATTTTTCTTTTCCTGTTTATATGTTTACTATAAGTATCTCTTTCAGTCAAATTTAGTTTTTTATGATTCATAAGATACTCAATATATATATTATTGTGATTATACTATTAGATACTGTTTTTCCATTAATTGCATGTTTCATCATAACGGTTTATCTTACACTAGTGGATTAAATGAATGAAAGGGATTCACTTTCACATCTATGGACTTTTATTAAAGAAACTGTAAGTCCCAAAACTACTTGATCATCCCTGAAAGCTAGCATGATCAATGTAATGACCCAAAAGCTGCTCTTTAGGATTTTTGAAATATTTGTTAACTAAGTGAATTATCATAGTTAAGGGTCTAAAGTGATAATTATTTAAAACCCTAACCCTTTTAGCCGATATTTAATAAATATTTGGGTAAAACCTATCACTTTTAATATAGATAAGCGAAAAGAAAAAGGGAAAGGAGGAACTACCTTTAGTGGGGCAGCGTCGACACCACTTCAAACTCGTCCAGGTAAAGAGCAAAGCATGCTATCAATATATATATATTAGTTTATTATTATTGTAATGTTTTGAAATAGAAAGGATTTAATTTTAATTGCATATAAATATGTAAATTGGCATATATGTAGTACCGTTCTTCTTTGTATTTAAAAAAATGGATGGCCAATGTGATCATTGGAAAATGATCCTTGTTAATCATTGGGAATGACGATTTTAATTTAGGAAAAAAATTTCACAACTCAATTGAAAATAAATAAATAATAATAATAATAAAAATAAAAAAATCTGCAGACCTATGTTGTTCGTTATCTGTCCCATTCCTATGTTACTTTAATTTTTGGAGATAATTTTTAAATATTGACATATTATAGCAAGTAATTAAATATTAGGTAGAGGATATTATGTGAATATTATTAAGATTTATAATCTTGGATGAATTAGAATTAAATTCGAGACTTAAAATTTGATGGACATAGGAACGGGAAACTGATTTTTTAAAACTCTTATAGTTGAAATGTTAATACATCAAGAATATAACTTGATTTCAATTTTGGTGACTTTTTAGTTAGATTAAACACAAAAGTTGAGTGTTGTGTAAATTTCAAACCTATTGAGATATTCTTGAATAGATTGTCATTAGTTTCGGAAGCTCAACAGAAAGGAAGGCCTCAAGTCCAAGAGTAATTATTCGATTTGACTAAGGCAAGTGGATTTCTAAACCCTTGTTAAGCGTCTCAAAATTCGTGGTCTTCTTTGTGTGGTGTTAGAATGACTTGGGAGACTTGTTGACTTATTTTGTTGGTGTTGTATTTCCTGTTGTAAATCATGCTTTGTTATCAAATGGCTATCCCTCTTTCCATTTGAGCATGTCCATTGCAATTGTTTCTGAGAATATGATTTGGGGGTATAAAGATGTATCATTTCGAGGGTTGGTATCGCGCGCCGCAATGGATATATATTTTCGAGGGACGTATCGCGCGCTGCAATGGATTTATATTTTAGGGACGTATCCGCGCCGCGATGGTTACTATTTCAAGGGTCGTGTCGTGCGCCGCGACAGATGCATGGACATATATGTCCCCCACGGGTCCGGACTGATAAGAGCAGCGGTGGGTATCGTTCAGACAAGATATGCATCCGATATTTGACTTGCATCTCATGGCCAATTGGCAATTTTTACTATTATGGGACTTGACATGTGTTTTGTTGATCGTGTGATTGTTTCTTTGTGAAGCTTGTGTCTGTTGATTTGAGTTGTTATTGAGAATGTGTAACTGATACAGTGTGGTATGAGTTGTGTGTTTGGTAAATTGTTAGGCTTTAGCGCGTTTAGATAGGATAAGGAGTACCCGTATTTGGTTCACTATCACTTTGTGTTAGAGGTTTGCTTGTTGGTACCGCTGGTTTGTACTCACCCCTTGCTTCATACACAATTTTTGTAGGTTTTACGAGCCCAAATTTTTTGTGATACCTTCCATTCTCTTCATTCTTAGCACTTGTGGAGGATCGTTGAGGTAGCTGCTTTCACTCAGCGACTTCCTACTCCTGTTATGACTTTGTTTTTACTTGAAAGACAACTTCATTTTAGACTACTATTTTGATTTCCATTCTAAGATTTACATTAGAGGGCTTGTGCACGTGACAACCTGATTTTGGGTATTTGGATTAATATACTTAGTTTCATAATATGAAATTGTTGTTGGATTGTCATTTACTTCCCCATTTTTGTTAGATATTGGGTTTAGGCTGACTCTCTTGGTGGGATTAGACGAGTGCCCATCACCCCATATTTTGGTCCGTGACAAATGGTAATCAAAGCCCCAGGTTCATGGGTCTCACGTGTAATACAAGCCGAGTCTACGTAGAGTTCTCAGTATTAGTATGGAGAGTCTGTACTTACTCTGAAGTCTATAAGATTATAGGAAATTTCTTTTTGTATTCATTCTTTCTCATCGTGCGTATCACCTTTCTTTAGTACTGAGTTGTTGTATACTTTTTGATAGATGACGAATGACTTTCTCATCAGGTCAACTGTGTTTCGGGCATCTAGGGAGGGGGCTTCTTTCAGTCCATTGTGGCGCCGCCAAGAGGCAAATTGATGGAGAAAGGAGTTTGTGGACCCTAAAAGGGCCCTTATATCATGCCAGTTTCCATGGTGCGTCATATGGAGGTAAGGGGATCACAGTGAGTGAGTGGTTTTTCAAGCCGCAGGGAACTATTCATGCAATCTATGCCGTATTTGAGGTGGCCAAACAGCTATGGTTCTTATACCCGGGTCGGGCTCGTACGGTTCACAAGCAGCGACCTACGGACAAGAAATATTGTTGGTTTCAGGGTCCACACAACCGTTTCCCAGGTCAGAGATTTTGTGTTCACTTATGGAGATCCCGATCATATAATGCGGTAGTGGTACTTACAAGGGGTCTGTGGGGCCTTCGACCTAATTCTGCATTCCATAAATCTTACCACCAGCACCACAAGGGTAGAGGTCGTGGCAGAGTTCAGTCAGGTAGAAGTGATAGAGTTTCTAGTAGTGGTGTTGCGGCTCAGTAGAGTGGGGGTAGAGGTACCACCCAGGATGGAGTTTGACGAGGAGGCCACTGCTATTCTTTCCCCGGGAGACCTCTGATGTTGTAATTACAGGTATCATCTCAGTATTCCATCGACCTGCGTCTTTGTTGTTTGATCAAGGTTCTACATTCTCTTATGTGTCTACCTATTTTGCTGCTAAATTTGATATGATATGTGATAGCATGACTGTCCCTATTTCGTGTTTTCTACACGCTTGGTACACCCCTTAGTGGTGGATCGAGTGTATCGATCCTGCTGTTTCTTTGGCTGGATGAACTTGGGTTAGACTTAATCATTCTGGGGATGGTAGACTTTGATGTTATCTTGGTATGGGATGTGCTTTCTCTTTATCACGTTTGTCCTTGATTGTAATGCTAAGACTGTGACTTTAGCACTGCCCTGGTGTTCCCGAGGGTTGAGTGGACGAGTGTTAGTGGTTCTTATCCTAGCAAGTTATCTCTTTTATCCGTGCTCAGAGATTGGTGGAGAGGGGGTGATTGTCTTACTTAGCATTTATTCGGGATACTAGGTTGACCACCTCCCATGGCCCTGTTCCCGTGGTTCATGAGTTTCTATGTAATGTCCTTCTGACATCCCGGTGTTCCTCCCCGATAGGGATATCGATTTTTGCCTATTGCGGATCCGCACTAAAACCTTTCTATCCCTCATACCGTATGGGCTCCAGCATAGTTGAAAGACTTGAAGGATCAGTTGGCAGGATTTATTGATAAGGGTTTTATTCGCCTAGTTTGTCACCTGGGGTGGCCCCGTATTTGTTTTGTGAAGAAAAGGATGGGACTATAGAATGTGGGTATTGATTACAGACAGTTTAACAAGGTAACATGAATAATAAGTATCCTCTTCCGCCTATTGATGACTTATTTGATCAGTTACAGGGAGCCTCATTGTTTTCTCTAAAAATTGATTTGAGGTCTGGGTATCATCAGTGAAGATTAGGGCAGCAGATATCCCTACGACACTGTTTCGAACTCGGTATGGGCATTATGAGTTTCTAGTAATGTCCTTCGGATTGACTAATGCTCCTGCAGTATTCATGGAGTTGAAGAATTGGGTGTTTCGAACCATACCTTGATTCTTTTGTGATTGTTTCATCACGATGACAACTTGGTTTACTCTAAAACTGAGAGGACCATGTCCGAACCTGAGGATTTGTACTTCAGATGTTGAGCGAGGAGAAAATTGTATGCCAAGTTCCTCAAGTGTGAGTTCTGTCTTACTCTGTGACATTCTTGGGACAATGGGTCCAAGGAGGGTATTAAGTAATCCGTACCAAAATGAGGCAGTTAGAGGTGGAGCGACCTACTTCACCTACTGAATTCGGAGTTTTGTGGGATTGTCGTCAGGCTATTATTGAACAATTTTTGTTCAGAGTTGCTCTACTTTTTGCGCTCCATTAACTAGATTGACTCGACGGAATGTGCATTTTCAGTGGTCTGTGAGTGTGCGCAGAGCCTTCAAAAGCTCAAGAACTTTGTTGACTTCTGCTCCTGTGTTGACTTACCATGAGGAAGGTGTAGACTTGACTTTGTATTGGTGATGCTTCCTAGTTGGTTGGTGGTGTGTTGATGCGAATGGAAGTGATTGCTTATTCTTCTAGTAAATTGGACGTGCCCATAAGAAGAACTACCCTACTCATGATCTGGAGTGGCGGCTGTGGTATTTTGTCTTTAAAATTCTGGCCGCATTAGTTGTATGGAGTGCGCATGTGAGATCTTCACTGATCCATCGGAGTCTTCATTATACCCCTCTTATCAAGAGGGATTTTGACTTGAGGCAACGAGATGGCTTTAGTTCTGTGAAGGACTATGATGGTGACTATTCTGTATCATCCAGGAAGGCCAACGTTGTTGCTGATGTTTGAGTAGAAGACTCAAGCCTGGAGTCTTGCAATCTCTTAGTTTTGATGAGGACCATTTGGCTAGAGATTGTTCAATTGTTTAGCTAACAGTCTGTCCGATTGCATATCTCAGAGGAGAGTGATGGGATGATGGCTTTTATTGAGGCTCCCGATCTTCTTAGTCGACCAATTCCGGGCACAGTAGTTTGATGATGAAAAAATTATGTCTCATTCGAACAAGTTGAGAGGGGAGCTAAGGACGCTGTCCTTGATTCTGATGGTGTCTTGAGGTCGAGGCGGATTGTGTTCCCAAACAGCGATTTGATTAGATTGATCCTTGAGAGGCCCAGATTTCGGTATTCCCTCCATACGGGAGAGGGGCGAAGAGATATCATTATCTGTTTCATATCCTGGTGTGTGGGATGAAGAGAGATATTTCAGACTATGTTTGTTTTCGAGGTGTTTCAACATTGCCAGCCAGGTCAACTGTGACACCATCGGCCTGGGGGGTTATCTCAAGGAATCCACTATTGCCTACTTGCAATGGGATCGGATTACTATGGGACTTGTGTGGTTATGCCTACACATTGGTTGGTTTATGACTCTAAATTTGGGTTGTTTGTTGGATAGGCTGACCAAAGTCTGCCCACTTCAATCCCGGTCGGTGAAATTATCAACAGAAAGTTAGGCCAGCTATATATTAGTCGATGTGCGACTACATGTAGTTTTTCCTTTTTCTATCATATCAGATTGAGGTTCACTATTTACTTCCTCACTTCTGGAGGCATTACAACATGGTTTGGGATCGTAGATATGATTACGACATTTCACCCTCAGACAGATGGGTCTTGAGTGGACCATTCGGTATTGAATATGCTTCGGGCGTGTGTGATCGATTTTGGTGCAAGATGGGATCGACATTTTACCCTTAGTGGGAGTTTGCCTATATATTAACAGTTATCACTCTAGTATTCAAATGGCCCCATTTGAGGTATTGTATGGTGACGGGTAGATTCCGATTGGTGTGTTTGATTCGGCGGAGAGGACCTTTGGAATACAGACTTGCTTAGAGATGCTATGGAACAAGTTTCTATGATTCGTATAGACTGTTGACAGCCAAGAGTCGACAAAAGAGTTTTATGCAGACCGAGAGTTGAGCCTTAGTATTATGGAGGGTTGATCATGTTTGGGCTCCGAGTATCACCCATGAGGGTGTTGTTGAGGTTCGGAAAGAAGGCAATCTTGCCCCTAGATCCATGGACCCTTTAGATTTTGCCGAGTGGAAAGGTGGCCCTATAATTTGCCTTTCCCCTATTTGTCGGCAGTTCATCCTGTTTTTCATGCTCTATGCGTCGGAAGTATCATTCCGGATGAATCTCATGTCTTCTCACTTGACTCTTGGAGTTAGTCCAGACTTGACATTTGAGGTAGAGCCTCTAAGCTCTTTTGTATATGGCAGGTTCGCAAGCTTAGGACAAGGAGATTTCTTCAGTGAAGTGCTGAAGCACCGATCTGCGGAAGAGGCAACTTGGGAGACAGAGTCTGACATGCGTGCTAGATATCCACAACTTTCTGAAGCTTCAGGTTCTTTCTTTCGCCATATGTTCGAGGACGAACATGACTTTTAGTGGTGGATAATGTAATGACCCAAAAGCTCCTCTTTAGGATTTTTGAATATTTGTTAACTTAAGTGAATTCATCAATAGTTTAAGGGCTAAAGTGATAATTTATTTAAGACCCTATACCCTTTTAGCATATATTTAATAAAATATGTGGGTAAAATCTATCACTTTTAATACTTAAATAATTCTGGAAAAAAAAATAGGGAAAAGGAGGAACTACCTGTGAGTGGCGGCTGGCGTCGACACCACTTCAAAATCGTCCAGGTAAAAACAAAGCAATTCTATCGATATATATATATATAGTATATATATATATATATATAATATATATTAGTCTTATTATTATTGTTAAATTGTTTTGAATAGAAAGCGTTAATTTTAATTGCATATAAATTGCAATTGGCATATATGTAGTACCCGTTCTTCTTTGTATGTAAAAAATGGAGGGCCAATGTGATCATTTGAAATAATCCTTGTTAATCATTGGCAAGACATTTGAATTTAGGAAAGAAAGAAATAATCACAATTCAATTGAAAAAAAAAATAATAATAAAAAAATAACAAAATCTGCACCGATGTTGTTTTCGTTATCTGTCCTATTCCTTGTTTTACTTTTGATTTTTGGAGATAGTTTTTATATATTGGCATAATATAGCCAAGTAATTAATATTAGGTAGAGGATTTATGTCAATATTATTAGATTTTTACTTTGGATGAAATTGAATTAAATTCGGACTTGACATTTTGATGAACATTGATTTGAAATGTTAATTGACATCAGAATTACAAACTTGATATAAATTTTTGGGTGAATTTCTAGGTTAGATTAAACACCTAAAAGTGTTTGTAGTGTTGTAATTTCGAAACTTATTTGTAAATATATACTTGAATATATTCCTTGGTTCGATGCTCAACGAAGGGAAGGCTCAGTCCAAGAGAATTCATTCGATTGACTAAGGCAGTGGTTCTACCCTTTGTTAAGCGTATGAAATTCGTGTTTTCTTTATGTGGTGTTGAGATTAACTTGGAGACTGTTGCTTTTGTTGGTTGTTGTATTTCTGGTTGTAAATCGTGCTTTGTTGTATCAAAATGGTTATCTCCTCATGTTCATTTGAGCATGTCAATTGCATTGTATCTGAAATTGATGTGGTATAAAGGATGTATCTTTCGAGGGTCGTATGGCGCGCCGCTATGGATATTATATTTCGAGGTACGTACCGCACGCCGCGATGGTTACTAGTATCGAGATCGTGTCGTGCTCCATGAAAGATGCATGGACAGATATGTCCCCAATGGGTCTCGGACTTAGAGACATCGGGTGGTGTATCGTTACAGAAGACATGCATCACGATTTTGACATTGCATCTCATGGCATTGCAAATTTTTACTATTGATGAACTTGAACATGTGTTTTTGTTGACTTGTGAATTGTTTCTCTGCAAAAGCTTGTACTGTTGATATTGAGTTGTTATTGTGAGAATGTGTAAGCACGGATAATGTGGTTATGAGTGGTGTGTTTGTAAACTGTTAGGTTGTAGCGTGGTTAGATAGGGCTTAGGAGTACCCGTATTTTTGTTCAGCTTACTTGTGTTAGGGTTTGCTTGTTGGGTACCGCGTGTTTGGTACTCACCCTTTGCTCTACAAATTTGTAGCGTTACGAGCCCGAATTTTTGTGATACTTCCATCTCTTCGTTTCCGAGGCATCTTGTTGGAGGATTGTGAGGTAGCTGCTTGTCATCTCAGCGAACTTTCCTACTTCGTTTAATACTTTGATTTTTACTTGAAGACAACTTCATTTTAAACTTCTATTTTATTTCAATTCTAATATTTACATTAGAGGCTTGTCACGTGACAACCTGATTTTGGGATTTGATTATATGACTTGGTTTCATACTATGAATTGGGGTTTTGGATTGTCATTTACTTCCCACTTTGTTAGATATTGGGTTTAGGCTGACTTCGTCTTGGGAATTAGCCGGTGCCATCACCCCATATTTTGGGTCGTGACAATCAATCAGTGAATGGAAAAACTAAGCAAATCAATAACACAATTAGAACGTCATATAGTTACATTGATAAGTTATAATAATAACGACAACAGAATTACTATATAATATATCCATTACAAGGATGAAACAATAAAGTGAAAGTAAAAATGATTATAGATGAAATAGTACTAATAACACAGAAATCATTAAAAATATAATTTTGATGATTTAAAAAAATTCAAAATACACATAGATGAACTATTGGAAGTAATTATATACAAGAAAGTAATGTAAAAATACAGTCCCGCTTATGTTTAAAAAACATATGACAAAAAAGGGGAAAGTAGAATGGTTAAGATTATCGTCATCTAAATTTTTGTCAAACTAAAACTACAATGACCCCATACCAAATAAAATACTAACAATAAGAACAAATTCAAGGATATAACTATTTCAGTAAATTTGATTGCAAACAGGATTTTTATCATTTGAAACTAGAAGATGAATCAAACCGTTACAACATTTACTGTACCACAAGGATTTTATAAATGGAATGCTTTACCATTTGGATTAAAAATGCACCAGGTGAATACAAACAATTATATGGACAACTATTTTAACCAGTTAGAAAATTGTATTGGTATTATAAAGTGATATATTTACCTATATTCCAAAACACAAAATGAACATATTAGATTATTGAAAAATTTATACAATAATTAAACCCTCAGGTATAACTTAAGTACAAAGAAGCAGAACTTATGAAAACATATTGAATTTCTAGGAATACAAATAGAAAAAATGAACAAAATGCAAACTCTATAGTACGAAAAATAATCCCCTTGATGAAAATATAGATCAAAAAAGAATTACATCCTTTCTAGGATTAGTAAACCATGTACCATATCAAATTATCAGAACCTTTAAAAACCATTATATAAAAAACTTTAAAATGATGTTGAATATCATTTCGACCATAAGATAAGAACCATATAAGACATATCAATAGCTTTATGTAAGAAACTACCAAACTCGTATTTTCCCACAGAAAATAGATTATTACTTAATTGTCGAAACCTGATTCAAGCGATCATAGTTATGGAGAGTTTTAAACTATAATATGAAAAGAAAAATAGAACACCATGCAGATATTATTCACGATCTATGCAAGAAACCAAATAAAATGGAAATAAATAGAAAAGAATTGTTTGCAACATATGTCACGCCCAAACGATCGTCGAGTTTGCACCCCCATTACTCTCTATGTAAGCGAACCCAACCACTCTAGCCCAACATTCCAACCATAATAAACCGAAAATAATGCTGAAGACTTAAACTCATAACGAAATCAATGTAAATACCTTCTAAATTTATCAATTACTATACCCAAAACCTAAAGTCATCATCACCAAGAACCTCTATCCCAAATTACTAAATCTAATAGTATCTACGAACTAATAAGTAAAAGAGATGGTCCATGTCCGAACTTCCAGACACAAGACGCGAAGGAAGAATCCAGTCCGAGCTAGGAACATACTCACCCTGAAATCTTATTAGGCGGAGTCTTGCAGAGTGTGTTGAGTCGAAGTCGATGGGTAACGTTTGCTGCACTCCACAAATAACAAGAAAAGAAAACATACAAGTAGGGTCAGTACAAAACACAAGTACTTAGTAGGTATCATCGGCCAAATCAAAATAGAAAGTAATATATATCAGATATAACATAAAATCGACTACATACTCAACATAACAACCCAATTATCATAACTTTGCCCCACCCGGCACAACTATGAGGACTCATGCCTCGCACACCATACTCATTTGGGAATAAGTTCTTTAAATCTGATACATTACCATGCTTCAGAGTCATTCTTTTTTACTACCTGGTGTTCGGAACGTGAAACTCCGATCCTCTACTATCCTGGTGTCGGAACGTGACACCCGATCCACTACTACTAGTCGTGGTGTCGGAACGTGAACACTCGATCCATTGCTATATCCTGATGTCGGAACGTGACACCCGATCCATACTTACTATCCTGGTGTCGGAACGTGACAAAACCCGATCCGTTACTTACTATCCTGGTGGGCGGAACGTGACACCCGATCCATTACTACTATCCTGGTGTCCGAACGTGACACCCGATCCACTACCTCATTCTTTTTAGTTCATCAACCGTATTTTATACCAAGGCATCATCATTAAACAAGAGGTTTAGGTTAAAAGATTCAGAGCACATCTTCTAAGCCATTAACAATTACAAATCACATCATGTCAAGCAACAATTAAGCATATCAAGACTTTACATACTACCCAATACTATCATGCGCTATTCAAAGTTTACTATGGAATAGCATAAACCATAACCTACCCCCACCGAAGAATTCCGTTGATCAAGCAACTATTCCCAAAGTCTTGCTTTCCTCTTCGTTTTCTCCCTCGTCTCGCTCGTTTCTCTCTTTTCTCTTGTTCTTTCTATTTTTACTTATTCAAACCTTTTCTCTTTACTCTAATTATCATATAATTAAGTATAAAATATGGTAAGTACACCACTATTTATTCCAAGGTTTGGTCTCCTTTACCCAATATTGAATTATTAACATTAACCACTGAACTTTATAATTATAAGCAGGAATAGTCCAAAACCCCTTAAACATTTACAAAATCCGATTCCAGTCGGGTTTCGCAGCCTGTGACGTCGTCGTCCTACGACTGTCCGTTCTCAGAGTCGCACAGGAGTTCGGAGTACTCAAATTCATTACAGAGTCTGTGACGGCCCGCATGCCTGCGACGAGGTCCCGTTCGCCATCTCTTGTTGACGTTCAGAGAGTGCGATCTCATACTAAATTTCTCAGGATCTAAGTGTTTGGAACGAGACACCTCGACGGTTCGTCTCGCCCATGACGGTCTGTTCTGGGATCCGTCGACCCACAGTTATTACAAGAATAGCTCTACTGCTGAGAACGACTAACAGGTCACCATAGATACCAATTTATACCCATCATTCGTCTCGAACGATCCACAAGAAGAAAACAAGGGGCGAAAAAGGAGTACCTGATTGTAAACAGGTGCGGGTATTTTCTTGCATATCAGCCTCGCTTCTCAAGTGTGACTCTTAACCCTGGTCCGATTCTTTCCATTGAACTTTGATGGATGCAATCTCCTTTTGGATCTCAACTTGCGGATTCTCTATCCAGAATGGCCACAGGCTCTCCTCATAAGACGAATTCTCATCAAGAAGACCGAATACTAACGAATAACTGTGTTTCCATCCCCATGGTACCTTTGTCCATGCATGACACATGAAATACCGGGTGCACCCCTATCTGGGGTGAACCGTCATAAGACTTGTTCACCCTCCATAAACTCCAAGTCTCTAACTTTCGATCTTCATATTTTTTCTGCCTACTTGAGCCGCTAAAAAGCTTTTCTTGAATGCAATTCAATTTATCTAACGAAATTCCCTTAGAAGGTGCAGTACCCCAAGGTCTAACCTCAGATGCATCAAACCACCCAATGGGAGACCCTACATCTTCTCCCCTGTCAGTGCCTCAACATGGGGCCATATCATACTTGAGTTATATCTATTGTTGTATGAGAACTCTTCTAAGGGTAAGAGTATCCCCATGACCCACCAAATTCTATCCACATGGACGAAGCATATCTTCCAAAACCTGAATCGTTCGCTTAGACTGACCATCGTTCTGAGGGTGAAATGTTGTCACTAATTCAACCTAGTACCTAATTCGGCATGCAATGTTTCCAAAACATAGACGTAAACTGCGTACCTCTTATCTGCTATAAGGAAAGTGACTCCATGCATCGAATATTTCTGAGATGTAAAGTTTGGCTAACTTCTCTGCTTATAAGTCACCTTTACCGACTGAAATGAGCAGACTTAGTTAATTCTGTCACCAATACCCAAATGGAGTTAAATTCATCTTACCCATTGTCTTTTGGAAGACCACCACGAAGTCCATTGCAAGTATCTCGCCACTCCATTCAGGAATGGCATTCTTTGAAGTTGTCCCTCTAGGCCTTTGATGTTCAGACTTAACCTGCTTTACAATTCGGTCTTTGAGGCAACAAAATCAACACTGTCACCTTCATCCTACTCCCCCAAAAATTGTTGCTTAGATCACGATACATCTTGGTTTGCACCAGGAATGTATAAATATCTTTGAACTATGAGGCCTCTATAAGATAGTGTGATCAATCATCGAACGGGGTATCATACCCTTCCCTGAATTCTCAAAACACCTTCCTCATCGATTTTTTTTGCTTCTTTATCCTCTCCTCGCACCCCTTGTCTCGATACGGATCAGTTTTTTTTCATCGGTAAAACTGCTTCCTTTAATCTTATCAAGAAAGGAAGAATCTTGCCTTCCACACGGCCAAAATCCTCTCCCGTCTCATTTACTTCTTTCTAGCCTCATAAAGTCATTAGCCCAAGTTTTGAACCTCTCTAGCCATGTGGCGTCTAGAAACCCTGCAAATGGGCTAGACTTCCAGCTCCCGCTGCCCTTCTCTTAAAGCATCTGCTACAACATTTAGCTTTTCCCAGATGAAATACAAATATTGATATCAGAGTCCTTCAGTATTCCCATCCATCTCCTCTGTCTCATTTAAATCTTTTTGAGTAAAGACATAACTGTAAACTATGATGACCGTATAGCTTCACATTTAACTCCCATATTATAATGTATCCATTTGCTTAATCATACAGTATGCAGCCACTCCCAAATCGTGGTCCGCATAATTACGGTCATGCACCTTTAATTGCTCAGGGCATAAGGCCAATTACATCTTCTCTTTCATAAGCACTGCAACCCACACCCAGAATCTAGGATGCATCACAATAAAACATGAATTCTTACCTTCCACTGGCAGGGTAAGAATTGGTGCAGTAGTCAACAAGGTCTGAGTTGCTGAAACATTCTTCAACATCGTCCGACCAGAACAAATGGAACCCTGCTTAGTCAAATTTGTCAGTCGTGAATCACGGAATAGAATCCCTTGACAAATCGACGGTAGTAGTCTAGCTAAACCAACGCAGCTTCCTTACCTCTGTAACATTGTATGTCCTTACCGCACTTCTTCCATTCTAACATCTTCAAATCTTGGAAGGAACCAGCCATCACTCCATCCTTAGAAATTCACATTCCCTAAGAAGGACACTGCATCTAGCCAAACTCAACACTTAGAAATTTGGCATAAGCTTTTTTCTTTCGCCCTCACTTTCCAATACCATTCTCAAATGCTCCTCCTGGTTCCTCCTTACTTTTAGAGTTAATCAGTATATCATCAATAAATACGATCACAAAGAGATCCAAATATGCTTAAAAACTTCCCGTCATCAAACTCTAACGCAGCAGGTGCATTTGTCAGACCAAAAGACATCACTACAAATTCGTAATGCCCATAACCTACTTGTTTTCTAAAGCAGTCTTGCACAACTCCTTTCCCGTTATTTTCAATTGATGATACCCACAGAATCTAAGTTGATTTTTGAGAAGGTACCGCACCTTGTAACTGGTCGACCAAATCATCTATGAAAGGAGAGGATACTTGTTCTTAAACAGTTACTTTATTCAGTTGCCTCGTGTCGATGCACATCCGAAAACTCCCGCTCCTCTTCTTCACAAATAAAACGGAGCCCCCCAAGGGGAAATGCCCTTGGTTCTAATAAAGCTTTCCTAACACTCTTTGAGTTGGGCCTTTATCTCTCTTAACTCAGCGGGAGCCATCTATAAGGGGTATGGAAATTGGGGAAAACAGTTACCCGCCGGCTCCGATCAGCAAACGTCAATATCTCTAATCTGGTGGCATACCAGGTAAGGTCTGCAGGAAACACTCCAAACTCACGACTATACTACCGAAACTACCAATTGAAGGACTTGGGTATATCTATCCCTGAGTTCAAGAAAGCACTCTAACAGCCCTTTACTACCCTGTCTCTTAGCAAAAAGCACGAAGAAAGGAATGATACTAACTGGAGTGTAAGTGTAGTCACTCTCCCACACTAACGGATTTGTCCTTCAGGATCCTTGGCAACTTACAGTTTTTGGCATATAATCTAAGAATTGCAAATTTGGAGAAAAACTCAATCATACCCAGAATTACATCGAAATCAACCATTTCTAAGTAAACCAAGTCTCCATGAGCTGCTCCGCCACAAAATTCACCAGACACGACCTATATAACCTTTTCAACTATCACATACTCACCACCGAGTAAAAACACGAATAGGCATGTCAAGCATTCACACAATTTAAATAAGCAGCCAGTAGCCAATGAGGCAGATACATATGAAAATGTGGAGCCAGGGTCAATAATAACAGCGCCATGCAATCACAAACCAAAGATTACCTGTGATACACAACATCAATGTCTCCGCTTCCGACCGCCCAGGAAAGCGTACAATGTGGCCCTATCACCCACCTTGTCTGTTCGAGAGAGTGACGATACAGAGGACAAAAACAGTACGAGGAACGTGGGAAGGAAAAGCCGATGGGGATGGAGGGGATGGGGAGGTTGGTGACCGGAGTGCTTCGTGGGAGGTGATGAGTCTGAGTGTGAGTTGAATTGAATGGGGGCGGGGGGTGGTAAAGTGCAGAAGAGGGAAGGGAGTGAAGGTATTCATGGCCTGTTCAATCGTTCGGTGGGTTATATATTAGTATGACCTTGGGCGGGGATGGGTACGTATGCGGTGTGATTTTGGAGGGAGAGAGCATTTGAAGGTTTGGCGCGTAGACTAGTGAAATGTGGGGGCGGGGATTTAGACGCACAAAAACAGTAATTATGGAGAGGACTTTGGCGGGATTATTGTTGTGCGGCTTAAGGAGGGCGGACGGGGTTGTGGGGGTGGGTGGTTGGGTGGGGAGCACGGGTATTGCGGAGGGGGGATTGAATGTGGGCGGAGGGGTGTCGGGGGGGAGGTGGTGGGGGAGATCAAATATGACGAGGGTTGGGGTTGAAGGGGTGTAGGGGGGGCGATGAGAATGAGGGCTCAGAAATGGTAAGTGTCAACAAAGATGGAAAAGGTAAGCGAGTATGGAGGTAGGGACTAGAGAAGGTGGGAGGGGATTGTATCATTCGAAAGTGATGCGCTAAAGGGACGGGAAATGAGAAAGTACGGGGATGTGAAGAGGTACAGATGGGGGAGGACAGCGTGTGGGAAAGGGCTTAGTGAAGTGGGGTGTGTAATAGGAGAAGTAGGTGGGCGGGGAGGTTGCAAGGCGGGTAAAGGTAGCGAGCGGCGGCTGAAGGAGCACGGATGCAGTTTAGGAGCTAGGCAATAGGCGGTGGTAAAGGGGGAGAGGTGGCGGTGATCATTTGGGGAGGTCGTGAGTTTGCATCGCCACCCCCCATCCCTCGCGCTCAACTCCCCCCCCCTTCCTTATATCCATCTCTCCCCATTCCTCTGTTTTCTACCGTTTGTTCTGCGCCTCTATTAGAGTACGAGGGCCTACTCCATCTCCGCCCTACACACGGACACTTCCGTACATGACATTTCAGTGGCCGTAGCTCGCCTTCTACGCGTTGGACTCGCAGCCGTCGTATATGCGAAAGATGGGCGTGCTAGACCAGATACTAGGAAAAGTGTGCAAATGGTCTTTGTGACATAGATGTGGTTTCATCTTCGATAGGCACATAGTTAGAATGGGAATGTGGTCGGGAGGCGCTATTTAGATTGTTCCAGTTACGGGCTGGAATGGGGGCTGGTGGTGAAAAGGGGAGTGTGAGTGTACGGGTGTAGACGCCTAAGATGGTTGTAGTTGGATGGAGGAACGGAGGTTGGGATGCGGAGGCTAAGGCTGGGCCTGGACCGTCGGTAAAGACGGGTACCATTATCCATGGATGGGTGGGGTGAGCTTCCGCGGGGTGGAAGGCCGGAATAGTGAAAGGGGGAGGTGTTACTGAAGATTGGATGGTGAGAGCATCAGGGGCGGGTCTGGTGAGTGGGGGGGGGTGTAGTGAAGTTGTTGTCGAGAGATAGATGGATTAGCTTCATAAGATGGAGTGGTGTGTTGAAGTTAGTGAGAAAACGTGTTCAGGAGCTGTAGTGGGGATATAGGGAGGTGGAGGATGAAGGGGGGGTCAGAGAGAGTTGGCACGATAGGGTGGGCGAAGAGGATAGGTTAAACTCGGCAGAACGGGTGTGCCGGAAGCCAGTGTTGTCGTGACTAGCGGGGCAAACAGAGGTGGACGTTGGAAGGAGCGTTCTGTCCATTGGGAATAAGAAACGAAGTCAAGTGAAATCGCCCGATTTTGTTTGTTTGAAGCTGTATAGTATGTCTTGTGATACGGTCGGGGAGAACTGAGACTTTAAAGAGACGATATGAGATTTGAGATTGGGGTTGGCGGTGTCAGGAAACGAACTCGCCGGCTAAGCAAGCCAAGGTGCTGTGGGTGAGAAGATAGCGGTGTGCGGAGTCGTCAACTTGTCGTAGCCAGGGGGATTAAGAGTAAAGGTGATACGGGGGGGGGCAGTAGGTGAAGTGATGTGGGAAGCAGTCCGGTGGGTTGTATATGATACGTGAATTACAGGGTAGCTTGCTATACAGGAAGTGTGGAGTCGAGAAGGATATGAGTTCAGGGGGTCGTTGGATTTAAAGTGGAAGCAGTGAAATGGGCCTTGAGGTAGATGGGGGTGACGTTGGGTGTAGACAGGCCGGCAACAGTGTGTCGCGACGGGTAGGTAGGGGTTGATTAAACTCCTGTCCCCCTCCCATTCCCCCGCAATCTATGCACACTCCCGTTGTACTCCCCTTTCCCCATTTTCCTCGAATCTTCTTGCCTCCAGCAAACCCCTCCCAATTGTGTTGACGCGAAACTATTATGAACCCCACCCATAGTTGTGGACTAGGTGCATCGGGGGAAGCCAAGTGGCAGAGGACCGTAGAACATATATCAGAGCTTATGGATCTTAAATCTGAGTCGGCCGATACAACGAAAAATGAAGCAGGGCGAACCTATCCGTCTAGTGTTTGCTTTGGCGGAATGTGCGGTGCCTCGTTGTGGGGTACCGAGATTAATCGAGTGTGTAGGGAATAGACAGTAACATAGAACAATGTAAAAGGTTCTGGGATCTATAAGGCAGCTCGTAAGCTGAGAGTTGAGACGAAAGGAATGGGTTTAGCGGACTGGTGGGGTTTTTTTGTGGCCCCTACCATGTTGTTCTGCGATCATTTCCGTCTTGTGCCCGCCCACCGCCCGTACGGTTGTTTGGTGACTCACCATTAACCTTGACCACCACGTCTCTCTGAATTGTGGCCGTCTTCCATGACCACCTCTAACCTCGACTAGTTGGGGTCCTGTAAACTCTGTTT
The DNA here is from genome assembly GCA_027704765.1 of Solanum habrochaites. NCBI lineage: Eukaryota > Viridiplantae > Streptophyta > Magnoliopsida > Solanales > Solanaceae > Solanum > Solanum habrochaites. The sequence continues at coordinate 10,492,555 of JAKWJA010002490.1, read as the reverse complement.
TGGGACAAATCTCTTAATATGTCCAATTTTGCCCCACTCCTAACACTCCTGGTTCAGCATAGGTCTTGTGAGAATGACGGATTCTGGGGATACCTCCAACTCAGAGAAATGTTGAACTCGGCTGGGTGACCCACAGCTACAAGCCTGTAGTGAAGACTGAATAGGTCGGGCTGGATAACCTCTGAACTCTGCCCTCGGGGAGTAAGACCACCTTAAACTCACCTCCCTTACTATAACTTCTAGTTTGCTGATGTACATGGTGAAGGCATCTGGCTTCGTCCCTCCACCTCATCACAAAGTCTTACCACTTCGTGAAAGGATTTTTGCGGCAGTACTACCTGTAGGGCGGATCTGACACATCTGACCATAAAAAAAAAAAAAAAAAAAACCATTCCTTCAAAAATGGAGAATCCGCTCTTGTTGGACTGAAGCAATCAGTGGGGTGGCATACCTAGATAATGCCGAAACTTTAGCCTCATACGCAGTGACCCGACTATCCTGCCATGCTCTAGGATCAGGACTCTCTCTCCTCCAATTCCCTCACAGTTCCGGGTTATCTAATTCTCCTCAAAGCTAGAGATGATGTCCAAGTCATAATGGTGTTGTGCTTGGTTGACACGCAACATACGATTCGCCAACCCTTTCGACAATTTTTGCGTTCCCCTGAAATTGATAGGTCCACAAATTCGAACTGCCAAATTCGTTCTAGGTCTAGGTGCGCCTCTTTGTATTAGTTCATGACATCTGACCAGAAAATCATAGGCATTCCTCAGATTCAGTCATCACCCTTGAAGATTTGGTAGTTTCAATTTCAAGAACATACTACAAGTCGTGCTGATCACCTTGTCATAAGGCCCGTAGTCAATTTGAGGAAAACGTGTCTATTTCCCAATGCGGCATCGATGCGGGGAGCACAGCACTGCATGTGTACCCCCTAAACCCTGAGGTGGCTGGTGCAAGAAACACTGGGAGGTGTCTGGGCCCTACAGATAACCTGCTAAGTATAGCAAAGAACCCGTTAATCATCTTTGGGGTAGGTTGTGGTGTGGTAATTCCTCATTCTGCACTTGCTCATTTCTCCCCTTCCGCACCCTGTCCTTACTACTTGTCTCAGTCGGGAGGAGTCACCGCCCTAGTAACTAGAGGGTGCCATGGTGCTTGCCCCTTCTCTCAGGGACGTCCTCCACACCTCTACCACGGTCCTCTTTTCCACTGCTCCTCTTGACTACAGCCTCCAGTGGCTTGGCTCAGACAACATCTTGTCTTGTCGGTGCTGTGTTTGGCGCATTTGTTGTCCCTAGTTCTAACCATCTTGAAAATAGAGTGAAGATGTCAGATACCCAATGTGGTATCACCTAATACTAATTGGATCCACGTAATATCGCACGAAAGAAAGAGATTGAATTTTTTTTTTCCTACAGTCCTATAGCCTCTCAAAGAAACAGTAAAGGCGTCCCCCTCGCGAAACGTTCCTCAGACTCTAACTGACTCGTTCTTGTGTGATGAAACTAACAACCTAATGCTCTGATAGCCAAGTTTGTGTCACGATCCAAACTGAACTCGAGTGCACCCACATTTACTCTCCTATTGTAGCGAACCAACCAATCTAATCCAACATTCAAACCATAATAAACAGAAAATAAGGCGGAAGACTTAAAAACTCATTAACGAAATCAATTAAATAACTTCTAAAATTTTCAATTACTATCCCCAAAACCTAAGTCATCATCACAAGAACATCTATCCTCAAATTACTAAATCTAAGAGTATCTAAGAAACTAAATAAGTAAAAGAGATGGTCCATGTCCGAACTTCAAGACATCAAGACCGAAGGAAGAATCCAGTCCGAGCTAGAACAATACTCACCCCTAAATCTGATTATGCGAAGTCTAGCTAAGTTGGGTTGAGTCGAGTCGATGGTACGTTTGCTGCACTCCACAAATAACAAGAAAAGAAACATACAATAGGGGTAGTACAAAACACAAGTACTGAGTAGGTATCATCGGCCATCAAAATAGAAGAATATATATTCAGATAATACATAATCACTATCTACTCAAAAGATAACAACAACATATTAACTATTTGGCCACCACCCGAGCACAACTATGAGGACTCATGCCTCCACACCATACTCATTTGGGAAATAAGTTCTTTAATCTGAGTACATTAACATGCTTCAAAGATTCATTCTTTTTACTATCCTGGTGTCGGAACGTGAACTCCGATCCTCTACTACCTGGTGTCGGAACGTGACACCCCGATCCACTACTACATCGTGGTGTCGGAACGTGACACCCGATCCATTACTAATCTCCTGTTGTCGGAACTGACCACGATCCATTACTACTCCTGGTGTCGGAACGTGACACCCGATCCGTTACGACTATCCTGGTGTCGAAACGTGACACCCGATCCATTACTACTATCCTGTGTCGAACGTGACACCCGATCCACTAACCTCATTCTTTTAGTTCATCAACCTTATTTTATACCAAGGCATCATCATTAACAAAGAGGGTTTAGGTTAAGATTCATAGCATCATCTTCCACCATTACCATTACATAATCACACACATGACAGCATACAATTAAGCATATAGAAGACTTTACAATACTACCCAATACATATCATTCGCTATTAAGTTTACTATAGAAAGCATAAACCATAACCTACCTCCACCGAAGAATTCGTGATCAGCAGCTATTCCTCAAGTCTTTGCTTTCCTCTTCAGTTTTCTCCCTCTCTCGATCGTTTCTCTCTTTCTCTCTGTTCTTTCTATTTTTCTTATTCAAACCCTTTCTCTTTTACCTTAATTATCATTAATTAAGTAAAAAATGGGTAAAAGTAACCCACTATATTCCAAGGTTGTCTCCTTTAACCCCCAAGTAATTGAATATTAACATTAACCACTGACTTTTATAATTATAGCAGGAATAGTCCAAAACCCCCTTAAAATTTTACACAAATCCGACCCCAGTCAGGGTTCACGCGCTGTGACGGTCCGTCGTGCCTACGACGGTCGTCCTTCAAGTCCGTCACAGAGTTGGAGACTCAAATTCATTACAAGAGTCTTGTGACGGCCTCATGCCTGTGACGGCCGTCATCCTGTGACGGTCCGTCCTGCCATCCCCGTCGTGACGTTCAGAGAGTCGATCTCATACTCAAATCTCAGGATCTAAGTGTTTTGGGAACAGACAACCCTCGACGTCTGTCGCGCCCATGACTTTCCTTCGTGGGATCCGTCGACCCAGACAGTTATTAACAGAAATAAATCTACTGCTAAGAACGACTAACAGGTCGTTACAGCTATATAAATGTCTTGTTAGGCATTTGAACCATATATTGTTTTTACATAAAATTTATGTACGGACAGATAATACTAGGTAAAAGGTGGGATAACTAAAAAGGTACAAGATTCCAGTCACACCACAGACAAATGAATAGAGATGTATTTAATATAATATTAAATTTTACATTTACAATTGAGATAATCAAGACTGCAAAAATTGGTTGCAGATTACTTTCAAGACAAAGCGCAAACTGATGAATAAAAATGAGACATACAGTGAAGAGCTATTCAAATCCCATTACTACCCTTGTTACCAAAGTGGATAGAATGAATAAGGAGATACAAAAGCATACAAACATACATGAAGATCCTGAAATGTCTAAAGCTAATATAGTAATTCAGCAACAGACTATAAAAATGTGGAGCTAACGTCCTTCGGTCAGACGGAAAACAAGCCAGAGATAAAAGGAGACGTTGGGAACTCCTTAACAACCTCATAACGTTTCTAATGTTGCCAGGTACAAGCACAGGAATTATGAAGAAAAAAAAAAACGAATTCCTCTATACCAAAATCTACACAAAAAAAAAAATTTCTAAATACCTATTTACAAAAACCATTTATTCGAAAACGTCAAATGATCGATACCCAACACCACAACATCTACCTAGGCAGCTAGCCTGATAATACGACAAGAAAACATATAACCATATTGTCCCAAGCTTATATTGAAAATCTATTAAAAATCAAAACTTTTTAAACCTCAAACCTAGATCTACCACACAAAAAAAACCCAAGTACTATTAACCCAGAAATTATAAGTTATAATAACTAATTGCACAGGCCAAACACAAATCCCAAATTCTAGTTAAGAACTATTACATTATGGATATATTAAATACATACGGTTTTACTACACATATACAGGAAAAGAAATAATGGATACGAAGGTCCACAAATACATCGTTTTTAATATATAAAAAATAACAAATTACAATTTATTTTTATAAAAGATTCTACACGGCGCAACGACTACTCTAATACGACGAGATAGAACCGATTATTCCAAATAGTAAAAATTGGATAACCCCGATAAATGATAATACGAAAGATAGAGGAAAATAACCGAAGATAATCAAGTTGAGATTACACATTTTTATGCGAACAAAAGATAATTGGGTTCTCAACTAATTATAGCAGAGTTAGCCACCAATTATTTACAAGGAAATTATATGGGGCTAATTAATTTCGAAGAGATCATTGAATGAATTATTCCAACTCACGGGAGATAAGACAGCAGATATGGAGGAAGTCCAAAAAATGGATTTAATCCTTATTAAAACCCGAAGCCACGCCAACAAACCGAGCATAAGAAATGATTTACTCTGAGAATTACCTGACAGATACTGCAGTTAATGGACCTAAATATCCATTCATATATGTTCAAAGTGTAATGAAGGTGTGATATAATCCCTGAAGTAACAATTAGAATAAAGTCAATTAAAAAAAATTTATGTAAAATATTAATAGTAATTTTGGTACGGCCATTATATAAAGGTACTTTGTCAGTCAGATAAATTAAAGTCCACTTATACGTAAAGTATTTGTTTTTGTTATGTGTGCCGCCAAAGAAAATAGGGACTATGTAAAAGTGTGTCGGCCATAAAGGCCATTATTATGTAAGTATTTTGTTTTTTTGCGTCGTCCGAGAAGATATAAGGCCAAGTGTCAAGTATTTTGTCGCACTGCGATGGCCAAAGTTGTAAGTTTTATTGTATAAATAAGAGGGTTTTTCCCTTATAATAAAGGCAGGCTACTTCTTATTAGCTCTTCTTTTTCAGTCTCTCTTCTGAAAATCCCTTCCACCCCCCCCACATTGGTTATCAGATTCTGAGTAACAAAGATAAGTTATGCCGAAAACAAAGAGAATCAACAATCTACAGAGCAGGTATGACCTCATATAAATCATGAGTAGCTAAATTAATTTATTCCGATAATCTCTCCTTGTGAATCTTATATCTTATTTTTAATCATGTTCTTTAATAATGTTTATAACTCACTCTCACTTCTATGAACGTTTGCTACAAAAATATTCCCTGCGAACTAGGTATGGCCCAGACTTTGTCATCCTAAGGTTGCAAAAGAGTTAGCTAAGATAAAATTATTATATAATAAAAAAAAAGAAAACAATAGAAAAGATAAAAATTTGGAATTAACTAAGAGATAAATGAGAGAATCAAAAATTAAATTAAAATCTTGAAATCGATGAAAGAGACAGCAAATGAATCAGGATACAATAAATGATCAAAACTCTGAACTAAGTGATATAAGTGAAACCATACGACCATAAATTCTGAAACACGTAAAAGCCGAAAAAATAGGGATAAGCCACAGGAGATATGAATCGACCGAGAACATCAAAAAGTTAAAAAACCCGTTAATAGTCCCTAGAACTAGTCTAGATTAACACCACCACCACTATATTATAAAAAATTATGAACACATCAGGATAGAACGAACGCATAATGGATAGCAGATTAAATAAAAAATGGACCACTAAACAATAACGACATATAATTTTCTTGGCTCTAGATTGTGTTACATATATAAAAAAAAGCAATATTTACTATCGACAGGGAAATATATCTAACAACTACTTGATAACCAAAATAACAACAAATAAATGCTGAAATCTATAGAAAGACCATTTTGTTGTAACAACCAATTTGGATAGAAATTTACCTCAAGAAGTCTAGAAACACTTAGAAGTTGATAAGAAATAATGGATCCATCAACAAAAATATAGATATACTAGATAAATATGAATTAGCAATAATAAATGAATTGATGAATGACCACAAACAGAATAAAATAACAAAATAGGAGAAAAATAATAATAACAAATTATGACAAAATTAGCTATCTTAAAATGTTTATCTAGAAGAATACACATGTGCATTCAAAGAGTATTATTACAAGGAAAGATATATTCTCAAGAAATCAAAAGAATAAGACACAATATTTTTACTAAACTACAGAACCGCTTTAGTACAAAAATAATTAAAAGAATTGGAAGCAATGACATGATTAACAATACTTTAGGAGCTAGAATAAAATTTTACATCATTGTTTATCAACTATGTGAAAACAAAAAAGAACAAAAAAATGGAAAAAGTATAATTAATTTAGCCTGTTGTAAAAGATAAAACATCACACGTTTGATGTACAAATGATATATAAAAAGTCAAACATAACAAGATATAAAAATTAGAGAAAAACTAAAACTAGCTATAAATATACAAAAACCATAACAAGATATATGTAAAAATTAAGAAATAAAAAAACCATATAGACCAAAAAGAAAATTATCCCAATGTACTTGTTATAATTGCGGAAAGATAGGACACTTAGCTTAAGACTGTATGTCACGATCAGAAAATGGGTGTGATGGCACTCGTCTTGTCCCACCAAGACAAGTCAGCCTAAAACCCAATACAGCCTTTCACCCTCAGACTAATGGGCAGTCTGAGCGAACCATTCAGGTATTGGAAGATATGCTTCGAGCGTGTGTGATCGATTTTGGTGCTAGATGGGATCATCAATAATAACAGTTATCACTCTAGTATCCAGATGGCCCCATTTGAGGCATTGTATGGAAGACGGTGTAGGTCTCACGATTGGTTGTTTTGATTCGGCGAATATGGACCTCTTTGGATCTATACTTTTCTGAGAGATCTATGGACAAGTCCGTATGATTCAGTAATAGATTATTGAAGCTCAGAGTTGACATAGAGTTATGCATAACGAGAATTAGAGCCTTAGTGTTTATGGAGTTGATCATGTTTGCTCCGATTCACCCATGAAGGGTGTGATGGAGGTTTGGAAGAAGGGGCAAGCTTAGCCCTAGGTTCATTTTTTTTTTTGGGGGACCTTTTATATTTTGATTCGAGTAGGATATGTGGCCTATAAGTTGGCCTTGCCACCTAGTTTTTGTCGGCAGTTCTCCTAATATTTGTTCATTTCTCTCTGCTTCGTAAGTATATTCAGATAAATCTCATAAGCTTTCTTGCACTTGACTTCCGTGGGAGTGGGTCCAGCTTGCCCATTGGAGGATGAGCCTATACTATCTATTTTAGAATAGACCTGTTCAAAGCTTAGGGCCACGGAGATTGCTTCAGTGAAAGTGCATTGGACGCACCGATCTGTGGTGGGAGACAACTGGGAGATAGAGCCTCCTGACTGCGTGCTAGATATCTACAACTTTTTAAGCATCATGGTACTTTCTTTTTACTTTACGTTCGAGACGGACCATGTTTTTTTTTCGTAGTGATAATGTAATGACCCGAAGTCATTTTTTTGGGAAATAGAATATTCATTTCACTAGAGTGAATTAATTGATGGTTAATTATTAAATAACTAACTTTAGTTAATGCTTATTGGGTTTTAGGCTTACTTGTCTTGGTGGGACAAGACGAGTGCCATCACACCCATTTTTGGGTCGTTACACTATAATCTACCTAAGGATCCAAAAAGAAAACAAATTGCAAAAATAATTATGGATGATGATGAATATATGAAAATAGAATGTATAGACTTTGAATTAAGCGAAAAGGATAGTATAAAACTTTAGTAAAGTATTGTCGGCCAATATAGCATGTAAGTTTGATTGTATAAATAGAGGGCTTTTCCCTCATAATAAAGGCAGGATACTTCCAATTAACTCTCTTCTTCACTCTCTCTTCTTAAATCCTCTGCCATCACTCCCAACTTTGATATCTTTGTAATTATAATTATTTAATCATTTAATAATGTTATAACTACATCTTTGAATGTTTTCTACAGAAATATTCTGCTAATAGTATGCCCAGACTATGTCCATCCTAAGGTTGAAACTGATAGGCAAGAAGGCCGTTTAGGGGGAGAAAAACAGAGTTGAGGCGCTTTAGGGTAACTGATCAAAGACTAAAAACGTAAGTATTGACCAGACGAGATGAGTATTAACCATTAATTATTTACATAATAAATAAGTAATGAATTTATTAATAGGTTGTTAAAAATTTTAGTGAAGAATGAAAATATTAAAATGAACTCTTGATTTACTGGATGATTATGTTAATTATAATGAATATAATACTCTATATTATTGGAAAAATCTAAATTGATATAAAAAGAATAATGTATGATAAATTATTAACATATGAGGTAATAGAAGTAACACCTCAAGGTTGGTTGCATATTTATACAAGATTGATTGTATAATAATAATTTGACATAGATATAGTGATATCTAGACTTATAAATGATGAGGTAGAAATTATAGATCATGATAAATTACATGTACTTACCTATTGGAAAGAACTACAGCCAATCTAGACAACTTGGAAAATTATAAGTGAAATTTGTATATTTATCTAAGAACTCGAGAAAATGAATATTTAGAAGAATCTAATTGCGAACGAAAAACAACTAATACAAACAATTAATCTCTTAAAAAAGAATATTATGAAAAATATTTATTCTTAATGTCCCGACCCAAAACCGAGCCGCGACATGCACCCCACTTTACCCTCCTATGTGAGCGAACAACCAATCTAAACCTATCAGTCATTTAATATCAACATAAAGCAATGTCGGAAAGACTTAAACTCATAATAAAAGACCTTCATAACTTCTAAATTCAACAATCTATTATTTCCCGCAAAATCTGGAAGTCATCACCACAAGAACATCTATGATCAATTACTAAACTAAGAGTATTCTAAGAGCTAAAACAATAAAGCTAGTCTATGCCGACACTTCAAGCATCGGAGACATGAGGAAGGAGATTCCTCCAAGCTAAGAAGCATTAGCGCCCCCTGAATTCAGCGGTGTGACGTAAGGCTTGCATGAATTACTGTTGAGTCGAAGGATGACGGCACGTTTGCTGCACGCCACAAATAAACAAGAGAGAAAACATAAAGTAGGGGGTCAGACAACCGACAAGTACTGAGTAGGTATCACGCCAACTCAAAAGAAAGCAATATATCTCAGATACATCATAAAATCAACTAATTATTCTTAACAGGTGATAGCAAACAAGTATAAACCTCCATTTTATAATATCACCGATCATTCTCTTGATGACTCAAGCCCTCCACACATCCTCTTTTTGGTAAACATGTTCTTTAGATGAGTGTATTAATGCACTTTGCAAGATTCCTTATCTTATTCTCTTGTGTCCCGTACGTGACACTCCGATCCCTCTACTGGCTGTGTGGAACGTGACACTTCCCCCCGATCCCCTACTGCTATGTGTCGGACGTGAACTCCGATTGCCCCTACTGTTGATGTGCCGGTACGTGACACTTCCGCTCCCCTACATCCTACGTGTCGTTCGTGACAACAAACCCTCCACTAATCTCCTATGTGTCGGTACGTGACACTCCGATCCCCTACCATCGACATTTCGTTTATCGTGACAAGGCACCCCCGTCCAACTAATTCCTATGTGTTCGGTACGTGACACTACTCCGATCCCCGACGCTCTACGTGGTCGGTTGTGACACCCGTCCTCACTATTCTATGTGTCGGTACGTGCACTGACTTTAGACTCGATCCACTAATCTCATTCTATTACTTCATCAACTTCTTTTTTATATACCAAGGCGTCATCATCTCAATCACTTTATGTTCACAAGTCGTCTTTATATCAAGACATTCTCATCATTAACAAGAAGATTTACGGTTTTTATCAAGTTTTGGGATTCAAATAGCATTCATCATGCTTTTTCATCATCACCGATCAATATATATAAAATCGACACTATCATAGCATACACACAATAAACGCATAAAGAAGAGTCTCATAAATACTACCCAATACATTATCAATTCGCTATTAAGTTTACTAGAATGTAAAAAACCATAACCTACCTCCCGAGATTCGTGATCAAAGCAAATGCCTCAACCTTGCTTTCCTCTCTTTTCTCTCTCTCTCTCTACTTTCTCCTCTTTTCTTTCTTTTTCTTTTTCTTATTCAAACCCTTTTTTTTTACTCCTAATTATATATAATTAAGAATAAATATGGAAAGTACCCACTATTACTTCAAGTGTTCCTCTTTAAAACCCCCAAGTAATTAATTATTAACATTAACCCCTGAATTTATAATTAAAGCAGGAATAGTCCAAAACCCCCTTAAAACATTTAGAAGAAATCCATTCCCAGCGGATTCGCAGCCGTGACTGACCGTCCTCGCTCGACGGTCCGTCCTGCAGTAGCGTCCAAGGGTCTAACTTCATTTTTAAGAGTCTGTGACGGCCCGTCATGCCTGAGACGGTCCGGTCTGCCATTTGTCGGACGTTCAGAGAGTCATTAGTACCAACATTTCTCAGAATCTAAGTGTTGGAGACGAGACCCCGACGGTCCCCGTCGCGCCATGACGGTCCGTCGTGGGTTCCGTCACACCCACGTTATTCAAGAAATAAAGTCTGCTGTCAGAACGACTAACAGGTCATTAAATAGATACCAATTTATACCCATCTTCGTCCTCGAACGATCACAGAAGAAAACAAGGTGAAAGGAAGTAACTGAAGTCTGTAAACAGTGTGGGTATTTTCTTGCATATCGCCTCCTTCTCCCAAGTACTCTTCAACTGGTCGATTCTCTCATTGATTGAATGCTCTCTGATAAAGAACTCCTCGCAGTCTTCATGACATTCTATCAGCAAAATATCCCGATATGTAGTCCATCCCAAAATCTCAATGACAGATCCGTACTCGAACCGGAATATGTAGTACCATCCCCATACGCTTTATACTTAAGCCATAACTCGGGTGCTACCGCCTTAACAAACCTCATCACTTTCGGCAAAACTTCACAGATTGTTCCCCCTCCATAACTAAGTCTCTAACCTTCGTCTGCATATTTTTTTGCCTACTTTGCGCCGCTAAAAGCTTTTCTGAATGACTTCAATTTTCTAACGATCTCAAGAAGTCAGTACCCCAAGGCCTAACCTCGATGCACAACCACACCAATGGGAGGACCTACATCTTCTCTACCATCATGCTTCAATGGGCCATATCATACGAGTTGATACTATTTTGTATGAAAAACTCCGCTAAGGGTAAAAGTTATCCCAGTGACCCCAAATTCTATCACACACGGACGAAGCATATCTCCAAACCACTGATCGTTCGCTTAACTGACCATCGTTGAGGGTGAGAGGTGTACTAAGTCCAACCTAGTACCAAATTCGCATGCAATGTTTCCAAAACTTAGAAGTAAAACTGCGTACCTCTATCTGATATATGGAAGTGGAACCCATGCAACCGAAAATTTCTGAGATGTAAAGTTTGGCTAACTTCTCTGCATTTAAGTCACCTTGACCGGATGAAATGGCAGACTTAGTTAACTTCACAATCCCAAATGGAGTCAAACTTACCCATTGTCTTTGGAAGACCAACCACGAAGTCCATTGCATTTCTCCCCTTTCCATTCAGAATGGCATTCTTGAAGTGTCCCTCGGGCCTTTGTGTTCATACTTTACTCTGTGACATTTGGCATTGCAAAAAAAAAAACACATTCACGCTTCATCTACTCCACCAAATGTTGTCTAGATCACGTACATCTTGGTTGCACCAGGATGTATAGAATACAGACTATAGCCTCTTAAGAATGTGGATCAAATCATCACACGGGTAACATACCCTTCCCTTATTCTCAAAACAACCTTCCTCCGATTTTGCTTCTTATCCCTCCTCGCACACTTTCTCGAATCGGCTTAGTTTCTCATCTAAACTGTTTCCTTTATCTTTCAAGAGGAAGATCTTGCCTCCACACAGCAAAAATCTCCCTTCTCATTTATTCTACTCATAAGTCTAGCTAACTGACTTCTCTAGCCACTGGGCGTCTGACACTGCAATGGCTAGATTCCCATGCTCCCTGCCTTTCTACTTAAAGCATCGCTACAAACAATTGCTTCCCGGATGATACAAGATAGTGATTCTAGTCCTTCAGTCAGTTCCATCCATCTCCTCTGTCTCAATTTAAATCTTTGAGTAAACATACTGTAACTAGATGATCCTTATAGACTCACCACTTAACCCCATAGAATAGTGTTCCATTGCTTTAATGCAACAACTGCAGCCAACTCAAATCTGGGTCGATAATTACGTGTCGCCACCTTTAGTTGCCTCGAGGCATAAGCAATACATTTTCTCTTGCATAGCACTGCCACCCAACCCATAAGATGCATCACAAAAACATGAATTTCTTACCTCCACGGCAGGTAAGATAGGTGCGGTAGTCAACAGAGTCTTGAGTTGCTGAAACATTTCTCACCTCATCTTGACCATACAAATGGAACACTCTGCTTAGTCAATTGTCATGGAACAACGGAAGAGAATCCCTTGACAAATCGACGGTAGTAGCTAGCTAAACCAACAAAGCTCTTATCTGACACATTAGTAGGTTCTTACCCAATTCTTCACTCTTCATCTTAGAGGACTCCACCATCACTCCATCCTGAAATCCACTCCCTAAGAAGGACACTGTCTAGCAAAAACTCACACTTAGAATTGGCATAAAGCTTTTTCTCCCTCAACATCTCCAATACCATCTCAAATGCTCCTCATGTTCTCCTACTTTAGATTATATCATTATATCATCAATAAATACGATCATCAACAAGAGATCCAAATATGCTTAAAAATCCGTTCATCAAACTCATGAACGCAGCAGGGTCTATGTAAAGACCAAAAGACTCACTACAAATCGTAATGCCCTACCTGGTTCTAAAAGCAGTCTTTGGCACATCCGTTGCCCGTATTTTCAATTGATTAACCGATCTCAAGTATTTTGAGAAGGACAAGCCCCTTGTAACTGTCGAACAATCATCAATGGAAAGGAAGAGGTACTTGTTCTTTAGTTTACTTGTTCATGGCTAGTCTATGCACATCCGAAAACTCCCATCCTTCTTCTTCACAAAAAAACCGGAGCACCCAAGGATGCACTTGGTCTAATAAGCCTTTCTCACCAACTCTTGAAGTTGGGCCTTTTACTCTCTTAACTCCGCGGGAGCCATCTATAAGGGGGTAGAAATGGGGGAGTACCCGGTCCAAGATCAATACAAAGTCATATCCTATCTGTGGCATACCAGAAGTCTGCGGAAACACATCCAGAAACTCACGACACCGAAACGACTCAATAAAGGTACTTGGTAGGTCATCCTGGAGTGTCCAAGAACTAAACACCCTTTACTAACCATTTCTTAGCACAAGAAAGGAGATGATAGCGACCTGGATTGGAAGTGTAGTCACTCTCCCACACTAACGGATTGTCCGGCTTGGCAACGTCTACAGTTTTTGCATTAATCCAAGTCATCAAATTGGGGATAAACCAAGTCATACCCAGATTACATCGAATCAACCATTTCTAAGATACAAGTCTACATGTTTGCTCCCCACAAAGTCACCAACAAGACCTATATACTTTTCAACTACACAGACTCACCCACCGGAGTAGAAACACGAATAGGCATGTTCAAGTCAATTCACAATTAAATAAGCCAGTAGCAAATGAGGAAGATACATAGAAAATGTGGATCCAGGCAGTCAAAATACGGAAGCCATGCAATCCCCAACCAAAGAGATTACCTGTGATAACACTAGATGTCTCCGCTGATCCGACCCCAGGGAAAGCAGTAACAATGGGCCCTATCACTGTCTGTCTGTTGCCCTACCATGTTTGGCTGTAGTCCAGTTTGGCCCTCCCCCCCGGCCGTTTGGGGACCACCATTACCCCTCTGCCACCACAGTCCTCAAATAGAAGCGTCTCCATGACCACCTCTAGACCTCTGACTATTGGGGGTCTAGTAACTCTGTTTTGGGACAATTCTCTTAAATGTCCAATTTCCCCACATCCATAACACTCTCTGGAGTCGGAGCAAGGCTCCTCAAGAAGCTGTTCGAACCGGTTCTGAGGTGTGAACCCCCACTACAGCCTGTAGTGAAGACTGATGGTCGACTGTACCCTGGAACCTGAACTCTGCCCTCTGAGTAAGAACCACTAAACTCACCTCCCTTAGAAACTCTTTGATGTTGCTGATGACATGGTGAAGGCATCTGGCTTCACTCCTTCATCCACCTCTCTCACGAAAGTCTAACTAGCACTTACTGAAAAGTTTTTTGCTGTCAGTGATACTGTAAGGATGGCTGGAATTCGCACCAATCGATCCACAATCCCTTTCCAAACATGCGAATCCGCTCTTGTGGATGAACAAAGTTGGTGGCATACCTGAGATAGCTGGCACGAAACTTAGCCTCATATGCATAAGACCGACTCCTCCTTGCTCGAGCTTATAGGAACTCATCCCTTTTCCTATCCCTCAAGTCGGGGGTAATACTTTCTCGCATAAAACGCGTAGAGAATAGGCTCCAAGCAATAAGGTTGTGCCGTGTTTGACACTCAACCTTACGACCCACGCACATTTTGGCGTTCCCTTGAAACTGGTACTCACGAACTCAACACCAAACCGTCTACTATACCCATCTTGTGTATACGCTTCATGACAGCCAACAGAAAATCGTAAGCATCCTCCAGATCTGCACCCGTGAAGACAGGAGTTCAATTTCAAGAACTTACTAAAAAGTCATGCGATCATTTGTCATTATAGCCCAGTAGACATGGCGTGGAAAGTGCCTATGTTCATGAGGCATCCATACGAGGTTGGCCATAGTGGCTTCATGTTGTACCTCTGAAACGGAGTGTTGGTGCAGACAACATTTGTGTGGTGCTGACCTTGAGAGAAACAACCCACTAAGATAAGCGAGAACCTGATTGATCATCGTCTCTGGGTAGGTGGGGTGGCATTTCCTCATTCTTACTTGTTGCATTCTCCCCATCCGCCCCTTCTCTTACCCTTCCTCCTCAGTCGGTGGAGGAGTCACCGCCTAGTACCAATGGGCCAAGGTGCTCGTCCTCTCACTTCCTCTAGAGGATGCCTCCCACTCCTCTAACCCTAACCGCGGCCTCTTTCCACTGTTCCCACTTTCGAGCTACATCCCCAGTGGCTGGCTCAGATGCATCTTGTCTTGCTGGATTTTGATGTTGGCGGAGTTCGTTGCTCCACTTTTTAACCACTGCAAAATGAGAGTGAAATGGTCATATACCATTTTGTACTCACCGATAGGACAATTGGACTCCAAGTAATAGCCACAAAGAAAGAAAGAAAGAATGGAATTTTCCTAAAGCTTATAGGCCTATCAAAGAAAAGTAAAAGGCGTCCCCCATCGTTCTTTATAAATAGACTATAACTAGACCTGTTTCTGGTGTGATGAACCAACGACCTAAGCTCTGATACCAAGATTTGTCACGAACCCACACCCCGAGCCGCGACTGGCACTCACTTTACCCTCCTATGTGAGCGAACCAACCAATCTAGAACCTTATCATGTCAATTTAATATCAACATAAAGGCAAATGCGGAATGACTTAAACTCATAATAAAACAATTCAATACCTTCTAAATTCCACATCTATTATTCCCCAAAATCTGGAATTCAACCACAGAGAACACGATGATCAATTTACTAAACGAAGAGTATTCTAAAGAGCTAAACAGAAAAAAAGCTAGTCTAATGCCAAACTTCAAGGGCAATCTAGACATGAGGAAGAGATCCAGTCCAAGCTCGAAGCATTAAGCTCCCCTGCAGATCTGTGTGACGAGAGGCTGCAGCATTACTGTTTGAGTGGAAGATGCGGCACGTTTTTTTCTGCACTCCACAATAACAAGAAGAAACATAAAGTATGGGGGTCAGTAACAACCACACGTACTGATAGGTCTCATCGGCCAACGCAAATAGAAAGCAATATATCTCAGATAACATCATAAAATCAACTAATATTCTTAACAGGTATAGCACCATTATAAACTCCATTTCTAATATCACCGATCATATCTATGAGGGACTCAACAAGCCTCCACAACACCATACTCTTTGGGAAACAGGTTCTTTAGATTGAGTGTGATTAGCAAGCTTTCATAGATTTCATTATCTTTATTCCTCTTTGTCGGTACCGTGCCCATTTCCGATCCTCTACCCTGCTTGTGTCGGAACGTGACACTGCTGCTCCCGCTACTGCTATGGTGGTCGGAACGTGTTGACCACTCTATCCCCTACTGTCGATGTGCCGGTACGTGACACTGATGGGCGAGGGGCCTGAGATGTCCTCTCCCATCCCACATCTACGTTATTCTGTTCGTGACCCCGGCCAACTAATTCTAATTCTATGTGTCGGTGAACTGACACTCCGATCCCCTACATCATACTTTCGTTTCGTGACCAAACCCAGTCCCACTACTCTATGGTGTCGGTACGTGACACTTCCAATCCCCTACCTCTACTTTCGGTTTCGTGACCCCTCCCCCCTAATTCCATGTGTCGGTTACGTGACATCTGTCCACTAATCTCATTCTATTTAAATTCATCAAAAGCCTCTTTTTATACCAAGGCGTCATCATCTCATCACTTTATTTCAATCAAGTCGTCTTTTATATCAGACATCATCATTGAACACGAGATTAGGTTTGATCAAGATTTTGGGGGATTCAATACTTCAAATCATGCTTTTTCCATCACAATCTCCATATATCTAAATTCACATCCATGCAAATACACCACAATTAGCATAAAGAAAGTCTATAATACTACCACCAACAATATCATGCGCTACTTTAAGAGTTTTACTACGAAAGATGTAAAAACCATATCCAAACCTCCCTCCACCGAAGTTCGTGATCAAGCAGCAATTCCTCAACCCTTGTTGTCCTCCTCGTTTCTCTCTCTCCTCTACCTCGTTCTCGCCTCTCTTCTAGTCTTTTTTTCTTTTTCTTATGCAAACCCTCTTTCTTTTAAACCCTAATTGTAATATTAAGAATAAAGATTCATAATAACACCCTAATAATTAAGGTTACCTCTTTTTACCCCCAAGTAATTAGAACTTATTAACATTACCCCCTAACTTTATAATTAAGCCGTGAAAGTCAAAAACGTCCTTAAAACGTATAGGAAATCCGACCCAGTGACTGGGTATTGCCAACCCGTGACGGGCCTTCGTCCTGCGACGGTCTTCCTGCTGTCCGTCTCAGGGTCAGACACCTGATTTTGTTTGTAAAAAGTCGTGTGACGGGCCGTCATGCTTGAACGGTCGTCCTGCCATTTCGGTCGTGGCCGTGTCCAAGAGTTGATTTTCCGTGACCCCATTTAAGAATTTCTAAAGTTCATGGGACGAACCCTCCACGACGGTCCGTCGGCCCATGACGGTTCCCGTCGTATGTTTCCGTATTTCAGCCAATTTCCCATAAGATGAAAGTCGGCTGTTCAAAACGACTAAACAGGGTCGTTCCTTAAAACATGAAGAATATACAACACCAGAAAGTAACTAAAATAACAAAACTACAATACAAAGCAAGTGCGAAATAATGAAAAAGTTAAAAATCTTATACATAAATATGAACTATTACAACTTACTACAACAGTAATGATAAGACAATCATTTGAATACATAATTTTCAAAAACAGAATATCAAATATTTTTTATTTTTGAAAATGATATGAACAAAGAAAATATATAAGCACCAACTGATAGAAAAATAGGTGAAAAAATACAAGAACTAACAACCCAGAAAGAAAGATTAAAAAAGAAAATAGTTAGCAGGAGTAATGTAAAAATCATATTAGCACTTAAGAAAAGTTATATTTATGTTCGCAATACAAATAGATTGCCATTGAAATATAGGTTACAACATAATATAATTTACAAATTACAATACTACAGAAGAATTTGCATTGGACGAAAAGACATATGAAAATCAAGATGATTAACATACACAAAATATATTTTCAATGTTAGGAAGAAGATATGAAAAAAAAAAGAAATAACTTATATTTAATGTAGAAAAAGAAACACGAAACTATAAGATAGTCTATAACAGCGAATAATAAGGATAACAAAGAAATAAAGAACATTATAACTCAAAAGAAATAGAAAAAAATAAGAATGCCAGCAAAGCAGGAAGTACACAAACACTAAAGAAATAAACAAATACAAAAATAAGTGAATTAGAACTAGAGTTACTAGCTAAAAAAAATTATTATATGAATGAACAAAAAGAAAAACACTCGAAAAATAAAGAATATTGAATTACTATTAGATAAAGAATGAAACAAAAATAAATGAAATCTTGAAATAATGAAATAGACTAAGCAAATGATATGAATACAATAAGTGATCAAAATCTAAAATAATTGATATATGAAACATACAACAGAAATTCGAAGCAAGTAAATAAGCTAAAAAATTAGAAATAAACACGGAGATATGATCGACCTAGCACATCAAAGTTAAACCCCATAATAGTCCTAGAACTAAGTCCTCCTACGTGACACCCACAAACCTATTATACAAAAAATTATGACAATCAGATAGGAACGAGACGCAATATGGAATAGCGATTAATAAAAATGGACACCTAAACCAATAACTGGAACATAATAATTTTTCTTTGAATCTAGATGTGGTACAAATATAACTAAAGCAATATACTATTGAAGGAAATATATCTAAACAACTAATTGATAACAAAATACACAACAAAGAAATGCCGAAATATATATAAAGACATGTACGACCCCTTAGTCCGGTTTATGAATTTTCCCATTTATCGTAAACTCTAATTAGTTTTAGTAGTTTTTTAAATAATTTATTTCTTATAGAAATGAGTGCTACAAAATTTTAAAATAATTAATAGTTCATTAAAGGTTTACAAATTAATAACAGAAAAATAAATGTAATTTAATTTTAAGAAAAATATATAATAATAATGATAATAATAACTCATAAAAAAAAGGGTCTAAGCCCAATTAAAAAGGTAAAAAAAAAGGTGGAAATACGCTGCTGCTGTTGTTACAGCAGTAGTCACGCATAAATTTATAAAACAAAAAGGCCACCAGTTTAACAACAAAAAAAAAAACTGAGAAGAAGAGATGCAACGTACTTCGTTAAAGAGTGAACCATGTGTTTTAAATCAGGTAACGAAGAGTGAGCTTCTAATACCTGGATTGAACTATTTTGGGGGGTACAATTTATTTATGAAAACATTAACAACAACCAAGGGTTAATTGTACGTATTTTTATCACAATGATTTTAAATTTGGTTAGATCGTCTTATTTTTTTTTATTTGTGGGTTTAATGGTAGACCTAAGCGGTATTTAGTGGGTGAGGAATACGGATTTATAATTTTTTATGGAAATACAAGAATAATTCAGCTTTTACATTATTATGTGGTATGTTCCTAAGGAGTTTTATTGTGTTATTGCACATAAGTAATAATGTGATATCCTTACCAAAATTAAAGCTTTAGATGCCATAAGTATGCAAATAGGTTACTGGAGTTTTTGGTTTAGTTTTCACAATTTTCTTATTTTATAAGTAATAATTCAATTTTGTTAATAATGGATAGGTAATTTCAATATTAAGGGCATTGTACTTTAGTGATGTCATCAGATTTATATATAGGGAAGGAAACGTACCCCTAACTTGAAATTTGGAAATATGAGGTTGACACTTAATTACAAATCATATTACAGCTTGATTACATTTTGAGTGAGTTTTTGTGTTTAGACTAGACCTATAGTAATTTGAGGTTTTGTTGGGTTCGAAATCTTATTATGACTAATAATATGAATAGATTTCTTTGAGTTGGAAGTCCACGAAAGAGGAAGACTCAAGTCACAGAAGTATATTGTTCGACTATTTGCAAGTGATTTAAAACTCTTGTTAGTGTATGAATGCTTGTATTTCCTTGTGGTATATGTGTTTTGAGTAACGAGATTTGATGATTGAGTTGGCTGTCCACCTAATTAATTTTAATGATGAAAAACAAAGGGTAATAAAAGGCACATGTGAATAATTGTTGTGTGTGATGTTTTGATAATGGAGAATGGTTTAGAAAGTTTTTGAACATTATTGTTGTAATTGTGAATGTTATGAAAATGGTGAATTCCTTTATTTGTGTGAACATGTCATTTGAATTATTTTGAGAGATGATTGTGAAAAGTGTTATGTGCATTGAGAAAGAATGAGAACTTAAAGAGATGTATCATTTCAAGGGACGTATCGCTCGCCGCAGGGATATATTTCCGAGGGACTTACTGCGCGCCGCGTGGTTTTTACTAGTATCGAGGTCGTGTCGTGCGCACGCGACAAGATGCAGTGGAACATATGTCCCCCATGGGTTCCCGGACTGAGAGACAGCGGGTGTTGTTCACTAGTCAGACATGCATCATTATACTTGACATTGCATTCCATTGCATTGCACATACTATCATTGTGAATTGATATCTGTGTTTGCTGATTTTCTGATTGTCTTTCTGTGGAACTTGTGATTTGATCCAATTGAGCTTGTTATGGGGAGATTGTAATTTCTTTTGAAGTATTGTTTTTGAGGATGATATATTTTGTTAGAAGTTTGTTGTTTAGAAGCTACGTGCCTATGTAAACTTGAGCTGTTAGGTTTGGGTTGATTTTAATAAGGGTTGTAGTTGTGGAGGTTCGTGTCAGGGTGGTAGGAGTACCCGTATTTCATCCTTAAGTTGGTTTAGAGGTTACCTTGCTGATACCCGTGTATTTTGGTACTTACCCCCTTGCTTCCTCTCACATTTTTTGTAGTTTACTCCTAGCCCGGCTTGAAAGGTTAGGGATGGCGAAAAGAGGAAGCGAAGAGAAGGGTATGACGCATAAGAAGGACGGTTGAGGAATATAGAGGGGGCCAGCAGGGAGGGAATTGAGCAAGAAGTAAAGAGCTCGGGTAACTAAGAAAGTAGAAAAAATGTGAGCAGGTTGGGGGTGAAGCTGTGTAAGAGTAGTGTCTAATCGGAAACAGGCGGGATTTGTCAATGGTAGTAGAGGTGAATGGGCCAGGGGGGCGATTCTGGAGACGGGCATGAGGGACCGAGATAATGGTGGGATAGGGAAGGGAGTTATTGTCGACGTTAGAGATATGTCGGGATGTTGGAAGTCCGGGTACTGCGGCAGGGGAGGAAGGAGAGGGCATTGAAAAGAGTGGACAGTGGGTAAGCTATACCGAAAAAGAAAATCGGGTGGGGGGGGGTATGGGGGGGGGGGTTTTGGGCAGTGTCGACCTGATGGCGCCAACAAAAAAAAAAGCTATGGGATGGGGGTTGTATTGAGGAGGGTGTCTAGGTTTGGTTAGGGTTGCGGCGATGGGGGTAGGGGGGGAGGCGTGGAAGGGATATGAGGGGGGAGGTTGTTGATGGAAGTGAAGGAGGATGTGGAGTTGTATTTGTGGGCGGGGGAATGGAGATAAGGAAGTTTAAGATAAGGACTGGGGGAGATTTTAGGGGCAATAAAGGGGGTACTAGGTGAGGGAAAAAGAGGGAGGACTAGAGGGGGGTGTATATCTGGAGAAGGTGGGGCGGGTGTGGTGTAGTAGTTGAGAAGGTAGATACCATATATCCGGAGATGGGGGTTAGATGATAACGCGTTGAGGGAGGAGTGGAGTAGGGAGTGGCGTAGGGGGTTGGGCGGAGGCGTGGCGGGGGGTATAGTAGCACGAAGCACCAGGTCTAATGAGTAGGGGAAAGGGTGTGGGGGAGGGGAAGGTAGGGGGTGGGAGACCGACGGGGAGAGGTTGGGGATGGGAAATCATATGAAAACCTGTGATCTTCTCATTCTCCTTGTCTGAGGTTTCTGAGATTTGAGAGGTAGTTGTTTTCACCTCGCGTACTTTCTGTCTCCTAGTTATGACCATTGTTCTATTCTAGAAAACCGTTCATTTGAGACTTAAGTTTTCTTTTGAAGCAATTGTAATTATTTTAGAGCTTGGTACACGTGACTATACCATGTTTTGGGGATTTTATTAAGTTACTATGATGTTATTTCCGCACTATTATTGTAATGTTTGGTTTTAAGGCTGACTTTGTCTTGGTGGGATCAGACGAGTGCCATCACGTCCATGTTGGGTGTGACAAATGTATCGACCCTAGGTTTCATAGTCTTCACGTGTGTACAAGCCGAGTCTATGTAGAGTCTTGAGATTTGTACGGAGACGTCTGTCTTATCTTTTGAGAGGCTCTAGTACTGTTTAAGACAAATCTTCACTTATTGAATCTCCTCGTGCTTACTTGGTTTAGTTTTGGACTATATCGCTTCAGCGCTTCACTCCATTCACTCTCATTTTGTGATGACCCGTGCATAATTTTCTCATGTGAGTAGTTAGTGTGTTTTGTGTAATGAACTGAATGTTAGCTAACCTAAGGGGAACGTGATATACTATGAAGAATTAGTTCGATAATTGGAAAGTGGACGAAAAAATGATTGCAAGATAATGAACAATTCATTTGAGAAAACACAGTTCGTCAAGTTGTCATAAATAGGTATGAACTATTTTTGAGACGATTTCTAGAATAGGTATGATGTAGTTTTAGTGGTGGATTGTAACAGACTTTCACAACATACACTAGTGGTATATGAAAATGGATATGTTTGATTGTTAGTGTGAATAATCAATACCTAGACAGTTATTAGTTGCATCATCATTGCAATAATAGATTTGGTGTTGAATTCAATGTTTGGGAAACCACTAGTTTGTTACTAATGGATGTTTGAGCTAATCGTACTTTATAAGGAAAGCATTTGTTGGGGGATATTCGTACGATATTAATGTGTTTGAGTTGAGAAGTGTATCTAGAGTGTCTAAATGGAGGATCAATAATTCTCTTAAGGTCCAAGGAATTGCTAGATATCATAATGGCAATCTTATGGGCAAATGAATTCCCAGAGAGTATACTTTTGCGAGGGATTGAAAATCTTACTAAAAGTGCTACGATATTTTTGGTTAGTCTTGTGAATTTTTATGGTAAAGTTGGTTTTGAGATGTCATTTATGGCTGACAAAGATTACTTAACTGGTGATGGCAAGGTCCTAAACGACAATAATGATAGTAATAGTTTGTGATAATTGGTTAGGATAATCCTATATGACAAAGATAGTTTTGTGAAATGGATTTTTGTATAGTATGACAATTGCGAGTATATGTTTAATGGTGGGTTTGGCTATAGTTCTTGGGAGTAGCCTGGTTGCAAGATGAAAGTTATACCGTTAGGTGTTTTGAAACACGCTCAATAGATTTAAAAAGACTAAGTCATGATGAAAAAAATAATAAGTAATAACTTAGATGATATATTTAGCCTTTCGAAGAGGTGAGAGTAAAAAATCTTTTCTTTGATTGCAAAGGCTAAAAAGGTATCTTCACAATGGATTTGCGAATTGGGATTTAGAGACACCTGATTTTCATCTGTTTACCTTGTCATGGTATAGTGTCACAGATTTATCAGATGGTCAAAAAAAAAAATCGAATAAGTTTGGAGAACGAGTGTATAGACGTTCACTTGAGTGTGATGATTAGTTTATTCGGGCTTGGAGTTTCGTACTAGATAGGATTAAATTTTTAGCAAAGATTGATAAGATCAATGGAGAAGGGAACAATGATAACTAAGATAGGTGGAATTCCTAAAAATCTTAAAGGTATGTAGCTAATAGTGATGGATATGATTAACGACTGGATTGCAAATTGAAGTTTTTCATATGAGTTTATGTTTGTGTTAGTGTGTTTTGTCAGGTATGAATTAGGGTACAGGTGAGAATAATCAATCGCATTTGAAGTTGAAGCATTTTGTGAAGGACCTTAAAATTTCAATTAGTAAAATTTGGGTTACATTTTGGGATGTTAATACCCAAGGGGAGTTTCACATATGTTGTGGTTAAGGACAAGGTAAAAATTGTTCATGGTTGTGTGGACAAAGAATAAGGACTTGTAAGTGAATAATCAAAAAAAAAAAGATGTTTTTTGGTGGATTGAAGAGTTTCAATGTATTTTAAAAATTTGCTGTCGATGAGAAGAATTCAAAAATGATGTAAAGACCTCTTGTAGAAGGTCCTTGATTTGTAGTTGAAGAATTGTATTAATTTTTCTTATGAAGTTTACAATATGACTGACTGTGAGATATGAAGTATACAGACTTACTAGAAAGTATCATCAACTTTGTCTTAAGATTGAGTTTTGTTTGGGTGCGTATAATGATGTGGGAAAGATTTATGTGGTTATGTCGAGCTAGATTGTTTAAATTTATGATTGGTACTTTTGTGTTCACATTGTGTACCTAAATTCTACATGGTAATTAGAATTTTGGAGGGATTGAATCTAATTTGTTGATGGGATGATATGACTATTATGATGTTTTTACATAGGCATTTGATGGTAGTAAAGATTTTTGAGCTTATATTTATACATAAGTATTGGAGTGACCAATAGTGTCTTTGAGTTTTGGCATGGGTAATATGATGGTTGAAGGATAGTTAAAGTGTGGTATGTGAGTGGTTTGTGGTGATGTTGAGTGATGTGTGATTCAATTCTCTTCCGTTGGGAAGTACTTTTATTTTGCAATTAGTGTCATTCCTTTTTGTGTGACTAGTATTTTCATGATAAGGTTAATGTAAATAAAGAAGCCATAGTTCAAAATTTAAAGACTCCATGTTGTTTGCTAAGAATAATTTTTTTTTATATTAATGACAGTTTGAGAGTATGGGAACTGTCTTATACGTAATGATGTCTGTCAGTATCAAGAATTCTTTAATGGAGTATTGTAGAAGTATGTTGGATTGATAGAAACAAGTATTGTTATATTGTAATGAGGATTTGACTTATTGATTGTGGGTGACCAAAAATCAGGAGATGAGTTCATTTGAATGGAATGTTTGATATGGGCGCTAAGAGAAAATATATTGTGTTTATTCGATTTTGTTTTATGTACTTTTTTATGTGGACTACTACTTCATTTCAGACATGATTGGAGTGTGATTCATTCGTATATCCACGTGTGTTTCTACATCAATGGGTGAATCCATGTGGATCGAATGTATCGATCATCTTATGTCCTCTCGATATGATCGGATCTTAGGCAACGTGGTTATTTCAGTCATGATAGATTT
This sequence comes from Solanum habrochaites, assembly GCA_027704765.1. Taxonomy (NCBI): domain Eukaryota; kingdom Viridiplantae; phylum Streptophyta; class Magnoliopsida; order Solanales; family Solanaceae; genus Solanum; species Solanum habrochaites. Next base: position 10,467,215 of record JAKWJA010002490.1, on the reverse strand, counting down.
GATGTTTTTGGGATAGTTAAAGTATACCACCACCTGCACAACCTTGCTTATGGAAACTCAAGAAGAACTTCCGCGAATACTTACTGTTATCCCAATGTTGTTAGGTTATGCATTCTAGAGTGTATCACTTTTTGGGTGTTTACTTGATCTTGTTCTTCTTTGGGTTAGATAAGTTGTGATACTCCCTTGATTAGTATTTGATTCTAAGATCAAATTTTCATAACTTAAGTCCACGGAAAGATTGTGTTGTGAAATGGAATTTTGGAAAAAAATAATAAATGTGATGGTTCACTTCTAGTTCTCAGCCGATATTGATTCAGAATTGTCTTGTGGTTAATTATGAAAATATCTCCATGAAGATTGTTGTATGGATCACTGTGTCTTGGTTTATTTGATTCATGGTTATTTGTTGCTGGTAAATTTTGATTCGTAAGAATGTCAGTGCAATTTGAAAGTTCAGTTTCTTAGTAGTTGATCTGTTATGGAAGAATCTTAAGAGGAGCTCGCTTGAACACGAATAGTAGTTCATAACTCAAGCTTTTTGATAACATCGGTTGTTCTTCTTCACCTAACTTATGTTCGAGGACGAACACATGATTTTAGTGGTGGATAATGTACACGACCCCTTAGTCTTGTTAATGAATTTTACCATTTATCTAAACTTAATTATTTTAGTAGTTTTTATAAATATTATTCTATAGAAAGAGTGCTACAAATTTTAAAATAAATAATAGTTAATTAAGTTTTACAAATAATAAAAAAAATGTACTTAATTTTAAAGAAAATATATAATAATGATAATAAAACTAATAAAAAAAATGGCTAAGCCCAATTGAAAAGGGAAAAAAAAGGTTTAAGCTGCTGCTGTTGTTAGCAGCAAGTCATCACTATAAATTATAAAACAAAAAGGATCACGCAGTGTCAAGAAAAAAAACGACGAAGAGAGAGGCAACGTTACGTCGTTAAAGAGGAACCATGGTTTTTAAATCAGTGTAAAAGAATCGATCTTCTATAACTGGATTGAATTATTTTTGTACAATTTTTATGAAACACATTAACACCAAAGGGTTAAATTGTAAATATTTTATCATTGATTTTAAATTTGGTAAGATCGTATTTTTTTATTGTGTGTGTTAATTGTATAACTAAGTTATTTAGTGGGTGAGGAATAAGGAAGTTATAATTTGTGGATTGAAATACAGGAATAATTCAAGCTTTTACATTATTATATGTATGTTCCTAAGAGTTATTGTTGTGATTGCACTATTGAATAAGTGATATCCTTACCAAATTAAAGCTTTATATGCCATAAGTATGCATAATGGTTATGGGTTTTGTTATTTTCACAATTTTTCTTATAGTTATCAAGTAATAATTCAAGTTTTGTTATAATGAGATAGGTAATTAAATATTAAGGGCATTGTATTATATGAATGTATTAGATTTTATGATAGAGAAGGAGAACGTAACCCTAGACTTGAAATTTGGAAATATGAGGTTGACATCTTAATTAACATCAATATTACAGCTTGATTACATATTTGAGTGAGTTTTTGTTTTAGAACTAGACCTATAGTAATTTGAGTTTTGTTGGGTTCGAAATCTTATATGACTAATAATATGAAAGATTTCTTTGAGTTGGAATCCAACGAAAAGAGGAAGACTCAAGTCACAACAGAGTGATTTGTCGACTATGAGGCGTGGATAGCCACTCTTGTTAAGTGTATGAAATGCGTGTATTTCCTTGTGTATATGTTTTGTGAGTACAATTTGAGGTATGAGTTGCTTGTCCCACCTTAAACATTTAGTGATTAAAACAAAGGGAATAAAGGCATGTATAATGGTTGTGTGTGATTGTTGATCATAGAGACTGGTGAAAGGCGTTTTGCACCTTATTTGTTTTGAATTGGTGAAATTTTATGAAATGGTGATATCCATTTATTTTGTGAACAGTCATTTGAATCTTGGGAGACTATTGTGAAAAGTGAATGATTTTCATTGAGAAAGAAGATAACTTAAAGGGTGTATCATGTCGAGGACGTATCGCTCGCCCGATGGATAAAATTTTCGAGGGACGTATCGCCGCCGCTAGGTTCCTTTATCTGAGGTCTTGTCGTGCGCCGCGACATATCATGGCCAGATATGTCCCCCCGGTCCCTTACTGAGAGACAGCGGCTTGTTCACTAAGGTCAGCATTCATCATTATACTTGACATTGCCTTCCATTGCATTTCACATACTTATCCTTATGCACTTGATATGTTTTTGCGGATTTTTCTGATTGTCTTCTGTGAACTTGTGATTGATCAATCTACGCCCTGTTATTGCGGATATGTACTTCTTTAGTATTGTTTGTTGAGGATATATTTTTGTTAAGGTGTTTGTGGAGATACGTGCTATGTAAACCTTGAGCTTTAGGTTGTGTTGATGTTTAATGCCGGTTGTAGTTGTGGAGGTTCGGTCGGGGGTGTGTAGGAAGTACTCCGTATTGTTCATCCCCTTGAGCTTTTTTAGAGGTTTACTTGCTGAGTACCTTGTAGTTTTGGTACTTACCCCTTGCTTCTAACTTTTTTTGTAGTTAATCCCGGAACTCTGTTGAATTTCTCTTCTTCCTTGTCTATGGTTCTTGGAGATTTTGAGAGTACTTGTTTTTCGCCTCAGCGTCCTTTGGCTTTCTTCTTATTATGACTCTGTTCTCTTCTTGAAACAAGTTCATTTGAGACTTGAGTTTCTTTGAATCAAATGTGATATTTTAGCAGGCTTGTAACACTTGACTGACTATCCATTTTGTTGGGGGTTTTTTATTAAGTCTTATATTGGGTATTTCCGCACTTTTTAATGGGTTGAGTTTAGGCTGACTTTGTCTTGGTGGGATAAATACGAGTTTCATCCTCCATTTTTTGGTCGTGACATACCTTTGTTGGAACAACAAAATTTTGGATAGAAAATTTACCTCCAGAAAGTCTGACACACTTGAAGTGATAGAAATAAATATGTATCTCCTCACAACAATATAGATATATGATAAATTGAATTAGCAATAAGAAATGAATTTTATGGTATGACCCACAGAAATAAAAGAACAAATAGAGAAAAATAATCAATGATTATTTATGACAACATTAGCTATATGTCAAATTTGTTATATAGAAGAATATACACATTCATATCAAGAAGATATTACAAGACAAGATATAATTAAATGAGCAAAAGACTAAGACAGACACTATTTTTTCTACTAAACTAGCCCACCATAACCTTTAGTACACCAATAATTAAGATTGGAACAATGAAGGATTACAGATACTGTTTGGAGCTAGAAAAAATTTTTACCATGCAATGGTTTATACCACTATGTGAAAACAAAAAGAACAAAAATGACAAAAGTATAATTAAAAATATTATGCCTTTTGGTAAAGATCCAACAGCCACTATTTGTGATTACACATAAATCTTATCCCAAGCAAACCCTAACATCATATAAAAATTAAGAACCGAACTAAAACTAGGTATAATATCGCTAAAACCAAGACAAAGTATTATGTAAAAATTATAAAATAAAAGACCTATAGACCAAAAGAAATTATCAATGTACTTGTTATAATTTCGGAAAGATAGGACACCTTAGCTAAAGATTGTAAGCTACCTAAGGATCCAAAAAGAAAATAATTGCATAAATACATTATTGATAATGATGACTATATGCAAATAGAATATATAGACTAAGAATTAAGCGACATATAGTATTAGAAGTATCAATATAGATTTGAAAATTAAGACGAAAGATAATATAGAGTAATGGACGACGAAGAAAGCAATGTCTAAAATGGTATAAAATCATATCTAAAGAAGGATATCACAAGGCGGAATTATCAGCACAAAAAATATATTTGATATACAATATTTGACAATAAAAGGAAAAAAATTATACTACGTGTTTGAAAAAGTACTTGAAATACTACTTTTGAGGAATTGATTTAAAAGACAAAGAAGAAATATGTATTTCGTCAGAAAGAACATATTATATATGTAAATATACGAAATGAAAAGCACAGATACCTAGAATATGAAATAAAGAATATAAATAAAGAAATACAGATATAAAGTTAAAACACAAACACCTATAGAAATATGTACATTTACGAGGAGAGAAATATTAAAAAAGCTTGTTTTAAGTAAGGAAGATAATACACCTATTGAAATATATAGCAGATGTAGGATTATACACCTATAGAAACAACGTAATCATGCAGTATAAGAAACTAATATACCAAAATTTACATTTTAATAATGTCAACTATTCACTAGCATTAACATAATAGAGATATAGATAAATCACTATATATATGTGAAATGTCGGGAATAGAGTTATCACCAGGAAGTAAAATATTTATTATCAATCGGATGTAAAACTTATATATATATACGACAAAACACAAAGTAACATCGAGAACTAAAATTATAAATAAAAGTAAAAACTCTTTGAAAAATAATTTTGTACTAGACAATATGACTATAGCTATAAATAGACTTGACATAGAAGAAGATTTAGAAATTGTAAAAAAGGATTAAGCATCTTCAAGCTAACCAAATATATTACAAGATCTACCTCATCAAATGAGTACATCTAGAAGGAACTATGAAAATCCCACAAACAGATTAGATAAGAAGAGATCCCCCATACCTTACTTCACAACCAGGGTATAGGAACCAAAGAAAATATAAATTTTTATCAATACAGGACAAGAACATTAATAAACTGAGAATTAGTATGTAGAAAAAAAAGCTAAAACAGATACTTAATGCCCTGAATACCTCAGTGCAAATTAGTAAACCCAATGAAGAAAAATAAACATAAAAGAGATAATTAGAGGAGGAATACCCTTACTAAATACCATTGTAAAAGATACCAAGGAAAAGTCAGAATATTACATTAGAATAAAAGGTCAGACAAAGTTAAACCATACAAATAGTAAATGACAATTAACATAACTTGCCAAATAAGAAAATATTATCAAAAGAAAACAAAATGAATAATGAAAATATATATACTTCAAAAATATTGTAAAATATTCACAACAGATATTAAATTATAGACCCCTAATGATAGATACGGAGATAAGCAACTATATATGTAAATATAATTGTTTACTAGAGTAAATTGGAAAAATTAAAAACAACATATGTGGTAATAGTATTTATAATGATGATGATATACATATAAAGCCCAAATATAAAACTACAAATATGGGATAAACTACTAACAATAGAAGAAATGTATAAAGTTTGAATTTACAAACAAAATAGGTTTTAGGAATGTCAGTCTAGAAAGATTTTAACCCAACATATTTAACAAAACACAGTGGTGGTGTGTACTACACCATGTGGAACTAAAATAGAGAAAAAGGAGTAAAGAACAACACCGTAACCTATAGCAATGGATCAAAGAAAGTGAAAAAAAATCAGGAATGAAAAACATACGTAAAAACAACCAAATAACACAATTAGTAATTATAATAATCTTTACATGATAAAGTTTAAATATTACCAAACAACTAGAATTACTATCTAATTCGAAGCCATTACAAGGATGGGAAAAACATAGATCTGAAAGTAAAAATTGAAATGTAATAGATGAACAATAGTATACTAACGAAGAAACCATGAAATAAAGTTTGATGATTAAACGATTCAAATACACATGATGAACTATTGAAAATATAATCAAGAAAATAATAGTAAACCTACACGTCCACCTCATTATAGTTATACACCATAGTGAACAAAAAAAGAGTAAAAAGTAAGAATTGTTCTAGTTATCGATAATCTAAACGCCAAAACTAAACAGACAAGTACTCATACAATAAAATACTAAAAATAAGACTAATACAAGGATATAACTATTTTAGTAAATTTGACTTAAAATCTGGGATTTTTATCACCTAAAACTGAGAAGAAGATTCTCACATACTTAATAGCATTTCACTGTCCCCAAGATTTTAGAAGGGAATGTTTTACCATTGATATAAAATGGACCTAGGTAGATATCAGCATTTTATGGATAAACATTTTCAAGCAACTGGAAAATTGCATTGTCTATATAGAGGATATATTATAATATTCTCAAACACAAGATGAACATATTAGATATTAGAAAAGTTTTATACATATAATTAAACATTCAAGTAAATAAGTTTTAGTAAAAAGAAATAAGAAATTATGAAACCACAGATAGACTTTCTCGGAATAACAAAATAGAGAAAAGGATAAAAATGCAAACTCAGATTTACAGGACAAAAATAATCACCCTTGATGAAAATAATAGAAAAAAAAGAAATTACAATCCTTCTAGGATTAGTAAACCATGTAACATACAAAAATTAGCAGAACATTTAAAACCGATTACAAAAAACTTAACAGATGTTGATAGCATTGCAACCATAAATAATAAAAGAACATATAATACATCAAGAGCTTATGTAATAAATACCCAACTGTATTTTCCCATGAAAATAAATTAATTGACTTTATTGTTGCAAACAGATTCAAGCGTCATATTTATGTAGGAAGTTTTAAAATATAAAATGACAAAGCAAAAATAAAACACCATTGCAGATATATTCAATGATCTATGCAGAAAACCAATAACATGGAATAAATAGAAAAGAATGTTTTCACTATATAAATGTTTGTTTAGCATTTTGAACCATTATTGTTTCATAATTTAATTGTAAGGACAGATAATACACATTAAAATTGGTGGAATAACTAAAAGTGGTCTAAAACAATTCAGTCACAATAAAAGAAATAGGCAGACTAGTATTAAATAATATTTAATTTTACATTACAAATTGAAATATTCAAGACTGACAAAAATATGGTTGCGATTACTTATCAAAGAAAAGCTACCAACCGAGATAAAATAACATACAATTGAATAGTTTATTCAAAAGTCCATTACTACATTTTTATACCAAATTTGACAGAATGTATCAATGAGTATACACGCGACAGACTAATGAAGATTCTTAAGTCTAAAGCTAATATAAGTCGGCAGCAATTAACTGTAAAAATGTGGAGCTACGTGCATTCGTAACGAAAACATGTCCAGAGATAAAGAGGATGCACTTTGGAACTCCTTAACAACCCCTAACGTTGCTAATGTTTGCAGGTACAACACAGTAATTATGGAAAAAGCTACACCAAAAATATAAATCTAAATAGCCTATTTACAAACTATTATTCCAAAAGTACAAATGATAGATACCGCAAATCACCACAACATCTAATATCAGCTAGCCTGCATAAAGAAAAGAAAATGCGTCTAAAACTATATTTCCCCGATTATATTGAAAATCTATAGAAAATACAAAACTTTTTAAAAACTCAACCTAGATCTCTACCACACCTACTAAAAAACCCAAGACTAATTACCCAGAAATTAAAAGGTTTAATAAACTAATTGCACAGCCAAAAATAATCCCAATCTAGTTTAAGACCTGTTACAATTATGATTATTAAATACTATTTACCATATCCAGGAGAAGAATAGTTGATCTTCAGAGGGCCACATAGATAAAAAAATAACACAAGGAATTTATTTTTTATAAGATTCTATAACGGCTCCAGCTAAATATCCTCGACGAGAATAAACCGATGATCCAAATAGTAAAAAATTGATTAACCACCCAGGAAATATAATACTATAGATATAGGACACAACCGGAGAATGATCAAAAGTTGAGATACCCAGTTTTTTAAGGCGAACAAAAGAATAATTGGGTTAATCAACTATTATAAAAATTTAGAGCCAACAATTATTTACAAGGAATAACTATATGGAAGCTATTATTCCAGAGAATCAATTTGATGATATAGATCTAACTCACGTGAGATAAGACAGCAGATGGGGGGGGGTGGGGAGGATGTCCCCAAATAATTTTATCCTTTTAAAACCCGAGCCACTCCAACAACCATAGCAATTAAGAAAGGATTTAAATCAAGAATTATGACCAAGATATGCAATTATTGGATATAAAGGGCACATCCAGATCATTTAATGTTCAAAGTGTAATGAAGGGCATTTGATATAATCCCTAAGTACAATTAAGAATAAAGTTCAGATCAACAAAAAGTGTATGTACAGTTATAGTATTTGTCCGCCATATATAAAGTACTTTGTCAGTCAGATAAAATAAGAGACCATTATATGTAAAGTATTTTGTTTGTTAGTGTCGGCCAAAGAAAAGAGGGTCATATGTAAAAAGTGTGTCGGCCATAAAGGCCATTATTATGTAAAGTATTTTATTTTTTTGCGTCAGTCAAAAGATATAAAGCCAAGTGTAAAGTATGTTGTCGGCCACTTCTATGGGCCAAAGTTGTAAGTTTGATTGTATAAATAGAGGGGTTTTCCCTCATAATAAAGGCAGCCTACTTCTGATTAACTCTCTTTTTCACTCTCTCTTCTGAAATCCGCTTTCAGCCCCAAATTGGATAAAAAATTTCACCCCAAATAATGAAAACATAAAAGGAGAAAAGAACAAACAATAACTCCATATATCATAAAAGAAAAGTAGTAAATTTTACACACAATTTTTTTATAATTCGATGAGTCCATGATCCAAAATGAAATGGAGAGAGAAGAAAATGAGATTGAAGATCAAATGGAAGACAAGACACAAACAAATAAAATATACTTTTGACTTGAGAATAATGAGTGATAAAAGAGATAAGAAAAAAAAATACAAATAAAGAAAAGAATGAAAAAAAATGATATCTACATTTTCATTGTCAAAATGAAAAATTATTTATTAAAAAAGTATATGTTATAAAAAGTATGGAATGTAAATGAATGATAGGTTACTTTTTACAAATAAAAAAATGATTTGACTTACAACGAGTGAGTAAGAATAAAGAGAGGACTAAAGGGATAAAAAATGGAAAAAAAAATGTTCAATTTCATAGACTTATTTGGGTGATCACTTTGGCTGACTGGCCATTTATGTTGATATTAAAAAAATAAAAAATAATACACACAGAATGTGTTTATTATATTTTTTTGTTAATAATCTCTATAACAACATATTCGATGTAATTTTATAAGTATAATCTGTGAAGAATAAAATATACATCAATTTTTTCTTCCCTCTCTTCATAGTTAGTGACTGTTAAAATGAAAAATTATTTATTATAATAGTGTCTAATACAATGTAACGCAAAATATTAATAATATGAATGATGGGTGATGCTTTACAAACAAAAAAATTTATTGGCTTAAAAAGAGTGAGAAATAGATGAGAAAAATAATGTTGAAAAAGAAAAACAAATTCATACTATCATTGTTAGTATGATAAAAAAAAACGTTTTAATGTGTTTATAAAAAAAATATAATTATCTAAATGGTGGATCTTTAATAATATTGTTAGTGAATAAATAAAAATATATGCCCAAAAACATTCAAAGTAATAAAAGGTATTCTATTTTATCTCCACAATTGTGATTTTCAATATGGCTTGAAGTGTTTTTCTTTTAATTAATTTTTCACATTACACTTTTTTACTTAAGAATATCTTTTCTATATAGTAGTTTAAAAACAATTTATTTACTTCATGTGACTTGACTCCTAATTCATTGGTAAATTATAATTTTTTCTCGGGGGGGGGGGGGGGGGGTGGGGGGGGGGGGGGGTATGGATGATATTTAATAGAAAAATTATAAGGTTTGGTCAGAATTTTAATTGATAATAAAATCAATGTGTTTACTAAATATCAAAAAGAATTTTTAATATCAATTCTAACTATTTGTAAAACTTTAAAGGATTTCTCTCATATATATATTATATATATAGATATGATTATATATAGATATATATATATATATATATATATATATTTACAATTTGTTTGAAGTAATTAAAGGACCTTGGTAGGTCAAACTCTTCAGGTTATTAATCAACTTTATTCAATTAATTTAGGAGTGGAGAATAAACATTTTTATTTGAAAAAAAAAAAAAAGAGGAAGAACAACCAATTTTAATACATTTAGAAAAATGGGATAAACACAAATCACAGAAGGTATTATTGTTTTGAAAGATGTCGTTTAGGGGAAAGAAATTGGCCATTTGGGTAACCTTGATTTTGCTCCCCATCTTTACGATTTTCTTCACAAAAGATGAAGAGATAAATGGTTCATGAATATTTCACATATAAGTCTCCTATCATATTTTAAAGTCCGTGCGATTTGGTCGTTTCTTATGTTTTTAATACCTAAGTTATGTCATTTTAAACCTATTCTAAGCCTTCTGTAATTAACTAAATCCTAAAACTACTCATTATTTACACCCAATTTTGATCCTCATTTTTTCTAATTTATTTTTTCGAGCATCTAAATTTATATTGAATTAATTTAATTAACTGTTTTCATAACTATTCCGACTATTGATCTTTACACAGTTGTAATTGTTATGTCAGAATTCTAATATTACAACTAAAATTGTATGTTTTATTCTTAAAATTATATGATAACGTTTTACACCTCTTTTCTTAAATAATTGATTGTCGTCATCTTATTTCAAGCTTCATATTTATTTAAATTTATAATAAATCCATATTCTTGTATCTATATTCATATAACGTAAAGTCATAATATTAATACTTTTGTTATGTAAATTTTTAGTAATTATCATATCATAATATATATTGTATTATTTATTAAGTTAGAAGCCTAAAATAATACAAAGAAATCAGATAAAAGACCTTTTAAACTCTGTCATAAGACCCAAACTCAGCTGGAACTTTGCCAGCAAAACGAGTCCAAATTATGACTCAAAGAAACCTTGGACCAGTGCACTTGCTAGTTCAAACCCAAAAACACCCCTCTTCTTTAACTTTTCATTTTCTATCATAGCATATGTCCTTCATCGGACATTGAAAATCTTGTCATCCCATTTTGGTGCAATTATTTTCACCTTCACTGTCAAAATCTCTATCTTTAAAATGATGGTAAATCTTCACCATTTTTTAAAGAATCAAAAAGAAAAACTCTTGCAAACTTAATCGAATTTTACCAAAGATCGTGAGGTTGTTTTGAACTTCAAACGTTCAAATCTTTTAGATTTAAAAGTTCCAAATTACTTTTTTGTTTAATGTTATGAAAAAACCTAATTTAACCTATAAATACTTGCAACAGAAGTCCATATGAGGGAGATGTTTTCATAGTCCACGTGGAATAATCACTATTGCCACTATCCTTAACCTTTACAACAAAACATCTCTAGCCCTTTAGTTGATTTTCTGTTCCATCTCAGACCATAACAATGGACACATTCCTTACTCTATTTTGTTGTTACTTTTCTTGTTGTCCCCTACCTCGGTCCATCATGTCGCTTGGGTGCCCTGGCAGCACACTAATCTTTTTCCCTTTTCCTCTATTTTGTTTGGTGTGGGGAATGAGTTTTATTTGGTTTCGTTAGATAACTTGTATTAACATTTTATTTGTTCCATTGGAGATCTATGTAGTTGGAGATGTTTTCCATCACATTTCGCACCTTGTATTTGAAAATATGTTAGTCCTAGAAGTAGGTTTGCATATGGAACATGTTAATGGTTTAGAAATAGAGTGAGGTTTATATGAAATTTATTTTCGGAGGAGTTTGCTACTGTTTCATGTTTTGGTTAGAAATAGTTATGCATACAACTACCAAAAAAAGAGGGTTTGCGAAGGTTTAACTGAGGGGATTACTACAACCTCCTCAAAAATATATTCAATGTGGGGGTTATCTTAAACCGCACAATTTTTTTATCAAGTTATGGGAGTCCTAACCTCATTAATTTTTATTTTGCTCTAAGCTAACTTTTACAAACCATACAAATCCATTTCTATCTCTTTAAGCTGAACATTTCTCTCTCTAAGATCACTCTTTAGTACCCATTTCTCTCTCACTCTTTCGGCTCTTTCTCTCACTGTCATAACTCTTCTATCTCACTCTAGACTTAGCTCTTCTCTCTCACTCTACTGATTTAATAAGTTTTGTCATACACTGAAGAGAAGCGGAGCTTTTCAACTTGTATCTTTCAAGTATTTTTGATTTTATTACGTTTTGAAATGCGGATCTACTGGGTTAATGCATTAATCTTCCTGATTTGTTTGTTTTGTCTCTTCAAATTCTAGTTTGTATGTGGATTTCTGAACTTTGTAGAGAAATTTTTAGTGAAAAAAGTTTAAAGCAGGTTGTTTTTGAAATTTCTGTAATTTTTTGGGTAATTTTATGGCTAGTGTTAGACAGAATCACCACTTTTAATCGGTACTAATTTGGATAAATCAGTTTACAATATCGGTGAGAGAGTGTATATTGTTTTTTCTTCCAATGATTTTCTAATATGCAATAGGCTTGGAAGTTGGGATAGGGTTTATTATGTGTATAATTCTGCAGGCAGTGTTTGGATGCCCCTAAAACTCGAATTCATATGGATGATCTTTATGTTGGATTTACTTGTAAGGTAGATGAAGATGGAACTGTCTCATTTACTATAATTCATTATGTAATTAGGGAACATAATAAGTTAAGTGTTACAATTGAAGGTTACTCTTCGGAGACTAATGTGTGGATTGCTAAAAATTTCATTCATAATTTACTTTATCCATATCACCCTAGAAGTGATGAGAATTACTTATCATCGCGTTATGTAATCGATGTATTTTTTTGTTGGATTGATAATTTTGGACAAGGAATGTTTGTTTATCGCAATAAGTAAGGAAGATTTTTAGTTTGAACAAATAGTATTATAGGGAAGCTTTTGAATTTAAACTTGAAGTTGCACGATTCAGCCTTTAAGGTATTTAACACTTAACTCACTCTACTTTTAATTCTAAGAAGATAATAAATCATCTTCAAGCAACTATATTTTTGTCTCGATTTATATTTATTGTCTTTATTTTAATTTGTAATTAGTCTTTATGATTGTCTTGATCTTCAATTATTGTCTTTCTTTTCAATGTGTTAATGTACTTTTTACATTTGCAACAATTTTTCCTTTTCACTGTGTTGTATGCACTTACTTTTCTTTCCTATTGTTACATTTGCAACATTGTACTTTTATCATGGGGTTTTACCTTCATTTCAAAGTTTAGCATTTTCAGTTCTATTAATATGGGATAAATCGTAGATTGGGGAATGCCTAAAAAACCACAACTAAATATTTTGATTTGGTTGCAACAATTTTACATTTCTGATTTTGCATTTATGATGGAAGCTATAGAGAAAATAAAATGACCGTGTCCCTAAATGTGGATTTGACGAATTGTCAGACTATAAATAGAGTTTAACAATCTTTGATCAGAAATCATTTCGTCAAATATGTTGCACTTGGATGTATTTGGAGAAAACATAAGTATTGAAAGATTTTAGATACAGATGTTACTCTAGATACACTGCCTCCTAAAATCCCAAAGAACTATTGATTAATGAGGAATTTCAGGATTCAATTATACATGAAGACATTAATGTTAGTCCGTCACATGTTGTTGGAGAAGAAGAAATGTCATATGATACGCTTTCTTCAAACAAGATGGATTTTTTGAGTTGCTTAGAGATGAAAGTGAAGAATTATATGAAGGGTCCAAGTACTTGTAGAATTTTTATTGATGTTTTATCACATAAAGTGTTTGTATTGATTAAGTGATAAGGGAATGACTATGTTGTTAGATCTATTGAGGGATACATTTGAAATTTCTAGGATTTCTAATTCCTTTTATGAGGCAAAGAAAATCATCAAAAAGTTTTCTATTGATTATATCAAAATAGATGTGTGTCCAAATAACTGCATGTTGTATTGGGGAGGTGATATTTGTGAGGAAACATGCAAGCATTGTCATATTTCAAGATGGAAGCTTAACAAGAAGAGCATCAATAATCAGCCGACTAATAAAAAGAAACAAAAGAAGACACTTGAAAAAATTCTACGTTACTTCCCACTAAATCCAAGGTTGCAAAGATTGTTCTTGTGTTACAAATTTGCCGAGCATATGAGTTGTCATGCACAGGATTGTAGTAGAGATGGAATTATGAGGCATCCTAGATATGGTAATGCATGGAAGAAGTTCAATACTATTTTTCTTGAATTTTCTATTGATCCCCGAAATGTTCCTTTAGGCCTAGCTAGAGATGGTTTCGATCCTTTTGGAAAGATGAGTACTACTTACAGTATTTGGCCAATTTTTTGATTCCCTATATGTAACGACCTCTTTAGTCGTTTTGAGCAGCAGATTTTATTTCTGGAATAACTGGCTGAGTCGACAGATCCCACGATGGACCGTCATGGACACGACGGACCGTCGAGGGGGTCTCGTTCCAAACACTTAGAACTTTATAAAATTGGGTACTGGGTACTGAGATCGACTCTCCTGAAACTTCGCGACGAATACGGCAGGACGTAACCGTGCGCAGGCATGACGGGCCGTCACAGACCTTTACTACATAGAGTCTCTGCTCTTTGTGGACGGACTGCAGACGGACCGTCACATTCGTGAACGGGCCGTCATAGGCTGCTGAACCCTGACTGGGTCAAATTTCTGTTAATATTTTAGGGGCGTTTTGGACTATTCCTGCTTATATTATAAAGTTAGTGGTTTAATGTTTACTAATTTAATTACTTGGGGGTTAAAGGGAGAACCTTGAAACGTGTGGGGTATTTTATCATCTTTTATACTCATTATATTCTAATTAGGGTAAAAGAAAAATGGGTTTGAATAAGAAAAATAGAAAGAACAAGTAGAGGGAGAATAATGATGAGAGAGAGGAAAACCGAAGAGGGAAAAGCAAGTCTTGGGAAAAGTAGATGCTTGATCACAATTCTTCGGTGGAGGTAGTTTGGTTTTATGCTATTCTAAGTAAACTCTTAATAGAGATGATATTTAATTGGTAGTATTGTAAACCCGTCTATATGCTTAATTGGTGGGTATGCATGATGTGTTTTATATATTGTGAATGAAACCTACATGATGAGGTTGTTTGAATCTTAAATCCTAAATTTCCTTTGTTATTGATGATGCCTTGGTATAAAAGAAGGCTTGAATGAACTAACGTAAGGTAGATTTTTATAGGATCCGGTTTCACGTTCCGACACCAGGATCGTAATAGAGGGTCGGGTGTCATGTTCCTTCACGCAGGATTGTATATGGTCGGGTGTCACGTTCCGGCACCCAGGATAGTAAATGGATCGTGTGTCACGTTCTGGCACCAGATAGATAATTGATCCGGGTTGTCACGTCTCATCCAGGATAGTATATGATCGAGTGTCCTTCCGGCACCAGGTATTTCTATGATCGGAGTGCCGTTCCGGCACCGGATTAGTAGTAGTGGGAGCGGCGTGTCACGTAACCCCGAGAGGGATAAGATAATGAATCTTGAAATATGTTAATATACTCAATCAAAAGAACATGTTTCCCAAAAGAGTAGTGGTGTTGGGAGGCTCGAGTCCCCCCCCCCCCCCCCCCCCCCCACCCCTTTTTCATGTATGTGGTGTGGTTTTGTTATAAATGAATTTTTTATTACTTGTTCTATCACCTGTTAAGAATATTAGTTTGGGTTTTATGGTATTATCTGATACTATTGTTTTTCTATTTGAGTTGGCCTCTGATACCTACTCAGTACTTGGTGCCTTGTACTGACCCCTACTTGTATTTGTTTTCCTTTTTTAATTGTGGAGTGCAGCAAACGTAGTCCATCGTCTTCAACTCAACCGCAAACTCTAGGCCAGTCTTCATCACGTCAATCTCAGGTGAGCTAACGCTTCTAGCTTGGACTGGATTGCTTCTTCTTCATTGTCTTATGCCTCAAAACAATTGAAGTTCCGGCATGGACTGCTGTTTATTATTTTAGCTTCCTAGATATTCTTAGATTAGTAAATTGAGAATAGAATGTTCTTTGGTGATGACTTCCGAATTTTGGGGATGATGATATTAAATTTTAGAAGTTATGAATTGATTTTTTCTTAATGAGTTTTAAGTCTTCCGCTTATTTTTCTATTTATTATTTGTTGAAATGTCTGGGTTAGATTGGTTGGTTCGCTCACATAACTATAATAAGTGTGGGTGCCACTCGCGGACCTGTTTTGGGGTCGTACAAACTTGTCACAGAGCATTAGTTTCGTTGGTCTTCATCACACAAGAACTAGTCTAGTAGGTCTTGAGTAACGGTAGGGGGACGCCTTTTACTTTTCTTTTAGAGGCTATAGGATTTCAGGAAAAAATTTCATTCCTTCTTTCTTTCGTGCTATTACTTGGATCCAATTGGTATCTAGGTGATACAAATTGGTATCTGACCATCTTCACTCTATTTCACAGATGGTTAGAACTAGAGAAACAACAGCGCCAACACCAGCACCGGCAAGACAAGATGCGTCTGAGCCAGCCACTAGGGCTGTAGCTCAAAGAGGAGCAGTGACAAGAGGTCGTGGTAGAGGTCGCGGGAGGACATCCTCTAGAGGAAGAGGACAAGCACCTGGCCCATCTAATACTAGGGCGGTGACTCCTCCACCGACTGAGGAAGTAGTAAGAGAGGGTGAGGAAGGGGAGAATGAGCAAGTGCAGAATGAGGAATTACCACCCCATCCTACCCCAGAGATGATTAATCAGGTTCTTGCTTATCTTAGCGGGTTATATGATCAGGGACAGACACCTCAAGTGTTTTCTGCACCAGCACCTCAGGTTCCGGGAGTACAGCATGCAGCTGTTGTGGCTCCCCGCATGGATGCCTCATTGGAAATAGGCATGTTTCCTCGATTGACTACAGGGCCTATAATGACAAGTGATCAGCATGAACTTTTCAGTAAGTTCTTGAAATTGAAACCTCCAGTCTTCAAGGGTGCTGAATCTGAGGATGCCTACGATTTTCTGGTTGATTGTCATGAGTTACTACATAAAATGGGCATAGTGGAACGATTTGGCGTTGAGTTTGTAACCTATCAGTTTCAGGGAAACGCCAAAATGTGGTGGCGGTCATATGTTGAGTGTCAACCATCACAGGCACCACCTATGACTTGGGCGTCATTCTCTAGCTTATTTATGGAGAAGTATATACCCCGAACTTTGAGGGATAGGAGTAGGGATGAGTTCCTAAGCCTAGAACAAGGTAGGATGACGGTCACTGCGTATGAGGCTAAGTTTCATGCATTATCTAGGTATGCCACTCAGCTTTGCTTCAGTCCACAAGAGCGGATTCGCCGTTTTGTGAAGGGATTGAGGTCAGTTTGCGGATTTAAGCCTTACAGGTAGCTGCTATGGCAAAATCCTTTCAGGAAGTGGTACACTTTGTAATAGAGGTGGAGGGAGTGAAGCCAGATGACTTCACCATGGAATCAACAACTAAGAAGTTTCGTAAGGGAGGTGAGTTTAGTGGTTCTTACTCCAGAGGACAGAGTTCAGGAGGTTATCCAGCCCGACCTATTCAGTCTTCACTGCAGGCTGTAGCTGGGGGTCCACCGTAGACCGGTCAACATTTTTCTGAGTTTGGAGGTTATCCCCAGACTCCGTCATTCTCACAGAGACCTATGCCTGAACCAAGAGAGTGTTATGGATGTGGGGAAATTGGACATATTAAGAGATATTGTCCAAAACAGAGTTACAGACCCCCAATAGTCAGAGGTAGATGTGGTCATGGAAGAGACCGCCATTCTGGAGGACGTGGTGGTCAAGGTAATGGTGGTCACCAAACCAACCGGGGTTGCGGGCAAGACGGAACGACTGCAGCACAACATGGTAGGGGCAACGGGCAGACAGGTGATAGGGCCCATTGTTACGCTTTCCCTGGGCGGTCGGAAGCGGAGACATCCGATGCTGTTATCACAGGTAATCTTTTGGTTTGTGATTGCATGGCTTCTGTATTATTTGATCCTGGATCCACATTTTCATATGTATCTTCCTCATTTGCTACTGGCCTTAATTTACATTGTGAATTGCTTGACATGCCTGTTCGTGTTTCTACTTCTACTTCGGTGGGTGAGTCTGTGATAGTTGAAAAGGTGTATAGGTCTTGTTTGGTGACTTTTGTGGGAGCAATACTCATGTAGACTTGGTTATCTTAGAAATGGTTGATTTTGATGTAATTCTGGGTATGACTTGGCTTTCTCCAACTTTGCAATCTTAGATTGTAATGCCAAAACTGTAAGTTGGCCAAGCCTGGACAGATCCGTTAGTGTGGGAGGGTGACTACACTTCCACTCCAGTTCGTATCATCTCCTTTCTTCGTGCTAAGAGAATGGTTAGTAAAGGGTGTTTAGCTTTCTTGGCACACCTCAGGGATGATACTACCCAAGTACCTTCAATTGAGTCGGTTTCGGTAGTCCGTGAGTTTCTGGATGTGTTTCCTGCAGACCTTCCTGGTATGCCACCAGATAGAGATATTGACTTTTGCATTGATCTGGAGCCGGGTACTCTCCCCATTTCCATACCCCCTTATAGAATGGCTCCAGCAGAGTTAAGGGAGTTAAAGGCCCAACTTCAAGAGTTGTTAAGTAAAGGTTTCATTAGACCAAGTGCATCCCCTTGGGGTGCTCCGGTGTTATTTGTGAAGAAGAAGGATGGGAGTTTTCAGATGTGCATAGACTACCCGCAATTGAACAAAGTAACTGTTAAGAACAAGTACCCTCTTCCCCGCATTGATGATTTGTTCGATCAGTTACAAGGTGCTTGTGCCTTCTCAAAAATTGATTTAAGATCTGGTATTCATCTATTGAAAATACAGGAAACGGATGTGCCCAAGATTGCTTTTCGGACCAGGTATGGGCATTATGAGTTCTTAGTAATGTCTTTTGGGCTTACGAATACCCCTGCTACTTTCATGAGCTTGATGAACGGGATTTTTAAGGCATATCTGGATCTCTTTTTGATCGTATTTATTGATGATATACTGATATACTCCAAGAGTAAGAAGGAACATGAGGAGCATTTGAGAATCGTGTTGGAAGTATTAAGGGAGAAAAGGCTTTATGCCAAATTCTCCAAGTGTGAGTTTTGGATAGATTCAGTGTCCTTCTTGGGGCACGTAGTTTCTAAGGATGGAGTGATGGTGGATCCTTTTAAGATTGAAACAGTGAGAAATTGGGTAAGACCTACTAATGTGTCAGAAATAAGGAGCTTTGTTGGTTTAGCCAGCTATTATCGTCGATTTGTCAAGGGATTCTCTTCTATTGCCTCCCAACTGACCAACTTGACTAAGCAGAATGTTCCATTTGTATGGTCGGATGAATGTGAGGAAGCTTTTCAGAAACTCAAGACCTTGCTGACTACTGCACCTATCCTTACCTTGCCAGTAGAGGGTAAAAACTTCATTGTTTATTGTGATGCATCCTATTCTGGTTTGGGGTGCAGTGCTAATGCAAGAGAATAATGTGATTGCTTATGCTTCAAGGCAATTAAAGGTGCATGAACGTAATATCCGACCCATGATTTAGAATTGGGCTGCAGTCGTGTTTGCATTAAAGCAATGGAGACACTATCTAATGTGGGTTAAGTGTGAAGTCTATAAGGATCATCGTAGCCTACATATGTCTTTACTCAGAAAGATTTGAATTTGAGACAGAGGAGGTGGATGGAACTACTAAAGGATTATGATGTTACCATCTTGTATCACCCAGGAAAGGCTAATGTTGTGGCAGACGCCTTAAGTAGAAAAGCAGGGAGCATGGGTAGTTTAGCCCACTTACAAGTTTCTAGACGCCCATTGGCTAGAGAGGTTCAGACTCTGGATAATGACTTTATGAGGTTAGAAGTAAATGAGAAGGGAGGATTGTTGGCCAGTGTGGAGGCGAGATCTTCTTTTCTTGACCAGATCAAGGGAAAACAGTTTGATGATGAGAAACTAAGCCGAATTCGGGATATGGTGTTGCGATGAGAGGCTAAAGAAGCAAAAATCGATGAGGAAGGTGTTTTGGGAATTAAGGGAAGGGTATGTGTACCCCGTGTTGATGATTTTATTCACACTATTCTTACAGAGGCTCATAGTTCAAGGTATTCTATACATCCTGGTACAACCAAGATGTATTGTGATCTAAAGCAACATTTTTGGTGGAGTAGGATGAAGCGTGACATTGTTGATTTTGTTGCTCAATGCCCGAATTGTCAGCAGGTAAAGTATGAACACCAGAGACCTGGGGGGACAATTCAGAGAATGCCCATTCCTGAATGGAAGTGGGAGATAATTGCAATGGACTTCGTGGTTGGCCTTCCAAAGACATTGGGCAAGTTTGATTTTATTTGGGTAATTGTGGACAGATTAACTAAGTCTGCTCATTTCATTCCGGTCAAGGTGACTTATAATGCAGAGAAGTTAGCCAAACTTTACATCTCAGAAATTGTTCGATTGCATGGAGTTCCACTTTCCATTATATCAGATAGAGGTACGCAGTTTACTTCTAAGTTTTGGAAAACATTGCATGCCAAATTAGGTACTAGATTGGATCTTAGTACCGCATTTCACCCTCAGACCGATGGTCAGTTTGAGCGAACGATTCAGGTTTTGGAGGATATGCTTCGTGCATGTGTGATAGAATTTGGTGGTCATTGGGATAACTTCTTACCCTTGGCAGAGTTCTCATACAATAATAGCTATCACTCAAGTATTGATATGGCCCCATTTGAGGCACTGTATGGGAGAAGATGTAGGTCTCCCATTGGGTGGTTTGATGCATTTGAGGTTAGACCTTGGGGTACTGACCTTCTGAGGGAATCGTTAGATAAAGTGAAATGCATTCAAGAAAAGCTTGTAGCGGCTCAAAGTAGGCAGAAAGAATATGCAGATCGAAAGGTGAGAGACTTGGAGTTCATGGAGGGTGAGCAAGTCTTGTTGAAGGTTTCGCCCATGAAAGGGGTGATGCGGTTTGGTAAAAGAGGTAAGCTAAGCCCAAGGTATATTGGAGCATTTGAAGTACTTAAGCGAGTTGGGAAGGTGGCTTATGAATTAGCCTTGCCTCCAGGGATGTCAGGAGTGCATCCGGTATTTCATGTGTCTATGCTGAAAAGATACCATGGGGATGGAAACTACATCATTCGTTGGGATTCAGTTCTGCTTGATGAAAATTTGACTTATAAGGAGGATCCTGTTGCCATTCTAGATAGAGAAATTCGCAAGTTGAGATCAAGGGAGATTGCATCCATCAAAGTTCAATGGAAGAATCGACCAGTTGAAGAGTCCACTTGGGAGAAGGAGGCTGATATGCAAGAAAGATACCCACACCTGTTTACAGATCCAGGTACTCCCTTTTGCCCTTGTTTTTCTTCTTGTGATCGTTCGAGGAAGGACGATGGGTATATTGGTATCTATTGTGATGACCTGTTTAGTCGTTTTGAGAAGCAGATTTTATTTCTGGAAAAACTGGCTGAGTCGACGGATCCCATGACGGACCGTCATGGGCACGACGGACCGTCGAGGGGGTCTCGTTCCAAAACACTTAGAACTTAGAAAAATTGGGTACTGAGATCGACTCTCTAAACTTCGCGACGAAATGGCAGGACGGACCGTCGCAGGCATGACGGGCCGTCACAGACCTTTTACTGACATCGAGTCTCTGAGCTTTGTGACGGACATGCAGGACGGACCGTCACAGTCGTGACGGGCCATCACAGGCTGCGTGACCCTGACTAGGTCAGATTTCTGTTAAATATTTTAAGGGGCGTTTTGGACTATTCCTGCTGATAATTATAAAGTTAGTGGTTTAATGTTAATAATTTAATTACTTGGGGGTTAAAAGGGAGAACCTTGAAACAAGTAGTGGGGTATTTTATCATCTTTTATACTTAATTATATGCTTATTAGGGTAAAAGAAAAAGGATTTGAATAAGAAAAATAGAAAGAACAGAGAGAGAGAGAATAACGATCGAGAGAGAGGAGAAACGAAGAGGGAAGCAAAGCTCTGGAAAAGTAGATTGCTTGATCACAATTCTTCGGTGGAGGTAGGTTATGGTTTATGCTATTTCATAGTAAACTCTTAATAGCGAATGATATGTATTGGGTAGTATTGTAAACCCTTCTATATGCTTAATTGTGTGTATGCATGATGTGTTTATATATAATTGTGATGAAACTAGCATGATGAGGCTGTTGAATCTTAAATCCTAAATTTACTTTGTTAATGATGATGCCTTGGTATAAAAGAAGGCTTGATGAACTAAAGTAATGAGATTAGAGGATCGGGTGTCACGTTCCGACACCAGGATAGTAATAGAGGATCGGGTGTCACGTTCCGGCACCAGCATAGTATATGGATCGGGTATCACGTTCCGGCACCAGGATAGTATATAGATCGGGTGTCACGTTCCGGCACCAGGATAGTATATGGATCGGAGTGTCACGTTCCGGCACCAGGATAGTATATGGATCGGAGTGTCACGTTCCGGCACCAGGATAGTAGTAGTGGAGCGGAGTGTCACGTACCGGCACGAGAGGGATAAAGATAATGAATCTTGAAATATGTTAATATTCTCAATCCAAAGAACATGTTTCCCAAAAGAGTATGGTGTGGAGGCTCGAGTCCTCATGGATGTGGTTGGTTTTGTTATAAATGATTTTTATACTTGTTGCTATCACCTGTTAAGAATATTAGTTGGTTTTATGTTATTATCTGATGTATATTGTTTTCTATTTTGAGTTGGCCGATGATACCTACTCAGTACTTGTGCCTTGTACTGACCCCTACTTGTATTTGTTTTCCTTTGTTAATTGTGGAGTGCAGCAAACGTGTCATCGTCTTCAACTCAACCGCAACTCTAGCCAGTCTTCATCACGTCAGATCTCAGGGTGAGCTAACGCTTCTAGCTTGGACTGGATCTTCTTCTTCATTGTCTTGATGCCTTGAAGTTCCGGCATGGACTAGCTGTTTATTTATTTTAGCTTCCTAGATATTCTTAGATTTAGTAAATTGAGAATAGATGTTCTTGTGGTGATGACTTCCAGATTTTGGGGATGATGAGTATTATATTTTAGCAGTTATTAATTGATTTCGTTAATGAGTTTTAAGTCTTCCGCTTTATTTTATGTTTATTATGGTTGAAATGTCTGGGGTTAGATTGGTTGGTTCGCTCACATACTATGATAAGTGTGGGTGCCACTCGCGATCTGTTTTGGGTCGTGACAATATAACCTTCCACCATGGATGTGTAAGAATCACCCAAATTTGATTCTATCAATGATCATTCCAGGTCCACGTACGGTGGGGAATAATATAGATATATACCTACAACCTCTTGTAAAGGAGTTGATGAGTTATGGTGTGAAGGTTTGGAAACTTTTGATTCATCAAAAAATGAAATGTTTAGAATGTGGATTTTTCTAATGTGGACAATCAGTGGCTTTCCCAGATTTGATATTTTATCTGGTTGGAACATACATACTGGTTATGCATGTCTTTCTTGCAATTTAGATACATAAGCTTGTTAGCTTCATCATAGTAAAAAGTGTTGCTTTATTGGTCATTGTCGATTTCTGACAAAAATTCATAAATTTAGATTAATGAGAAATCATTTTTTTAGAAAATGTTGAAGAGAGGAGCCCACCAAGAAATTTATCTGAATAAGATATTTTTGAACGAGTAAAGGAAATTGATGTTCATACTAGTAGAGTTGATCTTAAAAATAAAAAGAAAGAAAGGGAAAAATGTAACTAACCAATGGAAAAAAAGGAGCATATTCTTCAATCTTCCATATTGGGAGTTCAACTTGTTACATCATAATTTAAACGTTATGCAATGTTATATACTCTTTGCTAAATGATAAATACAAATCAAAGGATCATGTTAATGCTCAAAAAGATTTACATGATATATGCATAAGGCGTGAACTTTGGCTTGATGAGGATGAGAATTGTTGGTTGGTGCATTTGTTATTCTAGTTAATAAGATATTTGCCTTCCTCAATCATTAAAACTCTGTGTTAGATGGTTACTCAAGTAATATTTCTCACCATATTGATCTACAGAATAAGATGATATTTGGATTGAAGACTCACGATTGTTATATTATCATGCAACAATTGCTGCCCATAACAATCGTGGCATCTGATATCATCAAAATACCTAAGGAGTTCAACTATAAAGAGCTTAAATTGTCCAAGAAAGGTTTCATTCCAACGAGAATTACAACTACTTTGATACTTATTTCATTCCAAAGTGCATTTGGGACTTCTTTTAGAGCATGTTGTCATTTACTGATCTAAGTTGTAGTTTACTGAATAGGTTTTTATTGTGGTCTTTTTTATAAATTATAACTTAAATTCTTTTTGTAGCCAAGTGATGCAGATAATGGATCCATCTCATGTATGAATGCAAGAAGATTCTCTGATTGAAGTAATCCAAATAACAATCAATGAAGTATCGTCGTATAATTGTGTTAGATAATTAATTTTTGTAATTTTTTGAATGGCTGTAGTAGATATTTTATAATAATGGTTGGAATGAATGTGCTTAATGTTTAGTTTTTGAGACAAATGATGATACTCATGTTTGTGTTTACTGGTTGAAAGATATGTTTGAGTTGTTTTATGTTAATGTATTTTAGTTTGACAATATCTTAATGCTAACCTATTTAAGATAGCAATTTGTATAATAAAATTCTATTATCGATCAGTTTGTAAGATTTATAAATAAAATTCAACAATAGTAAAACGGTCACTGGTCTGCAGGGACATTATACAAAATTGTATAGGTCTTAACCCTCTCACTAAATGAGCATATATCGGGGGTTTTACCCCGAAACTTTTTATATAATTAACTTAAAAAATACATGTTACATGATTTTAACCCCTGCTAAAAATCCGCCGTTAAAATATTGCAACGGCCAGGATTACAACCTCCAAAAAACTTGTAATAGCGAACATTCTTACGGAGGATTTGATAACCGTCATGGCAGCTATTTGCGAGGGTTGTTGACCGCCGCAATATGCAAATTAAACCCCCGAAAGTGACACGTTTTTTTGTAGTGTACTAGGCTGTCTTTTATTTTTACTAAATTTGGTAAGCATTTTGTTTAAGGCTTTACTCTTTGCACTTAAGCATTAAATATGAGTCTTATACCCTTTTTATCAATTAAATAATCTGAAGGTCTATAACTTGGCCTTTTGCTTAGTTCAATTATATAGCTAAAATATGCAGTCACTTGAGTTTAGCTTCGTTGCTTCAAGTTAGGTTCCAAATTTTCATTGTATCTTTTCCAATGCTTGTATATTTGTGTCCAGAATTGTATTTTGTGGCATTTATATGCCCTTTATTCAATATCATGAAAACGTTGAATTGTCTTACTAATCTTTTTACTCTTTCTTTATTTGCATGAACAGGTTGGGAGCAAATGGGAGCCTCCGTAAAAGACTCTCCCTATTGCCAGAAGTCTCGCTTTGAGAGTCGATGCTAGCTCTCATCTGAGCAAGAAGAAATCAACATTCTATATTCATAAGTCATACTCGATAGAACGAAAAACAAGCAACATGCTTGGGATTCCTATAACGTCCTCTTTCCCCTCTTTTCCTTTTTTTTCTCATGTCTAACTTTTTTGTGATCTTTATTTATCGGCGTGTTTAGATTTATTTTCACGATTTAGATTATATATTGAGACGTAGGTTAAAATAGAAAAATAACTAAAAAGCTAGTTAATTATTTGATATCATGTGTAACTAAATATTTAACTTAGTTGTGAATGTCTAGTTTTTCAAATATTTCCCTAACTTTAAGAAATGATTTTTTTATGCCTTATTATTTAATTTATATATTTAATTATACAAACATGTTTCCTTAAATAAGTCAATTTATATTCATAAAAGCACTTCGTTAAAGAGTGTTACCTCAAGGTTTAATCCATTTAAGTATTAGAATATCAAATCCTTCGATTCCGATAAGCATAAGTCGCTTGTTTTAGTCCATATTTGACTCAAACAAAAATATACTGACATGAGTTAATTTTTATTTAATATTAAAAAGGACTTGTCAACATACGACCATATTTAAAAATCATACTCGTGAAATATAACTTTTCTAATTAAATGCTCAAATTTCTATTTTCATTAACTTACATAATAAGTGTTTCATATATATATATAGTAAGTAAATTATTGCGCTTCGCGCAGTGGTGAACTACGTCAATAATGTATTTACGAACATTTGATGATATTGGTGTTTTTGAGTGGCTACAACCCTACAATAAATTGTCAAGAATGTTTTATCCAAAGATGAAATGAATTTTTTTAATCTTAAAACCAAAAAGATTTGATTCTAAATTTTTATGTATTTTGTTATTAATTTATCATTTTATTGTAGTTACTCATCACCAAAGTCTTTAGAAAATATATATAATTGTTTCATTGTCTATACTATATTTGTATTTTAAAAAATTGGTACAAACGTTTTATTCATCCATTGCGATAGTTTTTACTAAAGACCTCTACATATACAATATAAATATTATACATCTTATATAATTAGGTGTGTACTTGATAAGTTAATTAATATTTAAATGGACATCTCTTGGAGTTCAATGAAATAACGTATTTCCATCAAATAATTTGGATTAAATGATATCTTGGCAAGTCCCTTATTCAAAATCATTCGCAGTCGATGACACTACTTTGATATCCAAAAGACATATTTTTTTGTTTATATTTCGATCAATATGATTAAGACTTTATTTTTTGTCACTTTAATCTAATATCCATAAGGATATAATTATTTACTTAATATTTCATTATTATGGATTCATCCTACTTTGAGGAGTAATTCATTGATTCTAATCAACCATTTGAAAGTAAAATTTTGATTAAGGTTGAGTACAATACTTACCATCCCACTACATTCCTTTATTTTATAAATGTCACTAATTGATTGAATGCCTTGATAAGATAGAAAGTTGAATAACTAAAACTCTAAGGTAGTGTGGAATCACTATAACTTTGAACACTCAAAAGTCCATTCTTGGACACCTCTTTGACTTTTAGCCATGAAAAACATTAAAGTCATTTATTTTAAAAGTTAAAGAATTATAATCTACATGACACCAATAGTCTAATGATTACATAAAACTCTTGATTAACATATTTCAACATAACGAACAAAAGCATAAATATAAACAACAAAGATTAAAACATGTACTCAAAAATAGAAATTAATAACGTAAGTATAAATTAATGATTGTAAAAAATATACCAGGTTCTGTAATAATATAATAAATGCTTATTAATAAACAACAAATGGTAGTGTGAATAAATGCTTATTTTGTCTTATCAAAAAGGTCATAAGTATTTGAAAAAGTTATAACCTTTTATAATCGCCACAAATTTTATAAAATAATATTTTAAACCTGTCAGTAATTAAAACTAAAATACTACATTATTATTTAATCTTAATAACATAACCACAAATTAATAATTCTAAAGGTACATACCAAGATCTGTAACATAAGCAATGATGTCAGCGAGTCACTCAACATGAACAAATATTTAGTTGTGAAAAAGAAGAAGAAAATGAGGTTTATAATTATCATTGTTTTAAATGAGACGAAAAACCTATATTTATATACAATAAAGGACAACACGAATAAATATATATTGTGTCTTATCAGAAAGGTTACAACTATTTGGAAAAGTTGCAACCCTTCAAAAAGGTCACAACTATT
Organism: Solanum habrochaites; assembly: GCA_027704765.1. NCBI lineage: Eukaryota > Viridiplantae > Streptophyta > Magnoliopsida > Solanales > Solanaceae > Solanum > Solanum habrochaites. The sequence goes on along the minus strand of JAKWJA010002490.1, from coordinate 10,439,575 downwards.
TGGAAAACTTGCAACCCTTAGAAAGGTCACAATCTTTCATAAAAGTTGTAATTATTCATTTAAGTTGCAATTTTTTTTATAAAAGTCACAACTTTTTTAAAAAGTCATAACTCTTCATAAAAGTCGTAACTCTTTACAAAAGCCACAACTTTTCATAAAAGTCACAACTCTTCATTACAGTCACAACTCTTCCTAAAAGGGAAAGGCTAGTTTTGGAAGTATATAATTTTAAAAGGGAATTCCTGTTTGTGGTGGCGCCACATAGGCGAACCTAAGATTTTCTTTTATATATATATATATATATATATATATGATTGTCGTTTAAGATTGTCAAGTGGTCGTGTTCTCATCTCATTCTTATCATAAAATACTTCTTTGTAGTTGAATATGACAAATATGAAGTTATCTTGTACATAAAATACACGTATTATGATTTTTTCAAAAGTCTTTAATCACTAAATGAGTTTTTTTTTGTGCTTACATAATGAAACCACATTCAAAGGGATCTATTTGAGTAGAACATATGTTGACATGTAGGAGGGAAGACAAGAGAAAAAATATAAGAAAACATACAAAGTTCACCTTTATAAAAGCCACAACTTTCCATAAAAGCAGTCACTCTTCATTAAAGTCGCAACTCTTCATAAAAGTCACAAATTTTCATGAAAGGGAAAGGCTAGTTTTGAAAGTAAATAAATTTAAAAAGAAATTCTTGTTTGTGGTGGCGCCACGTAGGCGGACCTAATATTTTCTTTATATATATATATATATTATTTATCTACTAATTCAATGTTAGAAGTCTAAATTATTTTACTATAAGGTGTTTCTCTTAAAATACTTATAATATATTTTCAAAAGTTATATTTACACTTATGTTTTAATCATATTCATCAAGTCTTTTTTATTTAACCTATGTTTGACCTTTAAAATAATTAGGTGAAGACTATTTAAATAGCATTAAGATTCACCAATATGTTATACATTGTTTGAAACTCAAGTTAAAAAGGAGGTATAACAGTTTGGTGACTATTGGGTACTTAGGTTCTAAATCATAACATATTTAGGATAATTATTTAGATTTTTATCATTTATGTTTTCATTTTATTTCTTTGTTTTATCGTAGATGTTTAATGTTTTATTCTTTTATACTTATTTGATATAAACTGCTTATTTATTACTATCTTTCATAAATTGTATTCTTGTTATTGCTTTATAAGTGGACAACCATTCACACTTCCTTAAATTTTTCACACGTGCACGAAAAGTCTTCTGCGCCACCAACAAATTTCTTTCAAAAATCCAAAGTTTAGGAGAGTTGGCGTATGCGCAGGGTGTCCACACCTTTTTCTGTACAACCGCGTAGCCTTCTCACTCAAGTTGTCTACTCGAGAAATTTGTATCTAGTAAACCCACTCTTACTTTATCCAAGTTAGAATTCACCAAAACCTTTTAATATACATGCCCTTTCTATCCTAGGTATATTAATGTCATCACTCTTTATAGAATTATCCAAGTGGGTTCAAGACTTCGAGTGATTCTTATCATTTATATACATTATTTGAAAAATAGTTGTGCCAAAATATGAATTGTTTGTTCTAAGTTAATTAAAATTTAGGAGGGAGGGTATTACTAATCCTTTTATGATGCAAATAGCTACGAAGATACCATTCTTTGGCATATGGAGATTACATAACGAACATGTCATGAGATGAAGATGCATCGATGCAATGGAAAACTTTAATTTTAATTCCTTTTTTGCATGTAATAAACCTAAAGGTTATTTCTCTATTTAACTTTGGGAATATATTCATTTAATTAATTTAAGAGCAATGTAATGACCTATTTTGACACATTTATTTTTTCAAATACATGTTAAACCTAACTCTAGTATAAAGAGGTCACCTATTGTAAAAAATTAGAACCTAACTTAGACAAAACAACAAAAAAGGGGTAACTAGTCAAGCTTGGAGGACCATAGGCTCCTCCAGAGGTCGTGAGTCCCCAAACAGGCCTTATGGTGGGCCGTGAAATTCAGGCAGATCCACCAGGGCTCAAGTGTTGAACCACGACCCCTTAATGAGTTGTGGTTGCACTGATGAGTCGTCGATGGGCTCATTAATTAACGTAGAATATGACTAGCCCTAAGAGAAGAACCATAGAGGACTTCACAGCCCATGGTCCTTCACACGGTCCGTGAAGTGGACAACGGATGGGGTCTAAGAACCAGTAGCACTTGACAAGAACCATGACCTACTTTACATGTCGTGATCCCAACGACAATCCGTGATCGGACATTGTGGATGGCCCTCGTTAGTTTTTAAGTCAGGGTCATTTTGGCCTTTTTCATATGCATTGGATATTTAGAATACATTATTTAAAACCTAAATTGCGTAATTTTATTTACTCTAAGATAATTATACTAGTGAGAAGCTACCTAAAACCCTCATACTTCTACAATCACCTAACTTAAAACAAAAAGAATTGAAAAGAGGAAAAAGTTTTCACAAGAAGAATTAGACGTCTTGTTTGAGTTCAAACCCAAAATTCAAAGAATTTTTGGGTAGATTTCGCGACCAGGCATTTGTAATTTCACTAGTAGTTTCCTTTCATCCCCAAGGTCCTTATAATTTAGTTAGTTCCTTGATTCCATATAACTTGTTTAGACCTAAGGAAAGTAAAATCTTGGGAATTACAGTGATTTTAGCTGATATAGTATCCGTAGTATATATAACATGTTTGTTGGAATCTTTTCTAAATTCTTTATATAAATCTTAGAACCTTAGTTTAGGAAAATTCTCTTATTTTATGAATTGTACTTCCTAGGTCAATTAAATACAAAATCATGCTCTTGATTTCGAATATCACATTCTTAGTATATAAATGTTGCATTCTCAATTAGCATGTCAGTATTCTGAGTTATTCAATATTTAGTGCATTTTAGCTTCATATGTATTTAGTTGGGGAGAGAATTAGCACCGAGTTGGATTGACGTTCAACATACCCATAGTCCTAAAACTACATGCCCGTGTAGGCTTATAAGTCCCCTTGATCGGGATTCAATATTACTGATCATGCTACAATCATGCTTTTATACACCTAGCAAGGTATATTGGGTCTTCTTGATGAGTGATACGCTCAAACTTACTTCTCAAATAAGAAGTAAAGCGGTCGTGTCAAGTAAATAACCCAACTAGTGAGGTTGGGATCGTTCCCACGAGGAAAATAGTCTAGACTTAACTTCAACCTGTTATTACTATTGTTTGGTCAATGACTTCCTTGGAAAGTAAAAACATAAAGAAGGGGGTTTCTATTTCTAAATGAGTGAAAATAAATAACGAACTTGAAAGAGACACTTAACAGCTTTGACAGTTGGATTTTAATCAATTAATCAAAGTAACTAGGGTTTACGTGTTCCCCACAGGTTCATAACTTGATAATTCTAACTATAACAATTCTTTCCTAGTATCTTGCATGCAAAGTGATAAGTTATGTATTTCTAAATCCTTGGTCCTGCATCTAGAAAATCTCACTCCGCACCTTGGTCCGGCTACGTGTGGTTCTATCCTAACCCTTATCCTTACCTCATATTAAGCATCGTATTCGATATTTGACTAAGTTATTACCTCGTACCAATCAATACTAGCCTATTAGATAGTATACACTAAATCTTTGTTAATAATTATTTTCCTATTATCTACCTCTTTGGTCCGGTAAGTAGCATTAAGGCGAGTTCTAACGTTGGCCATCCGTTAAAAAGACTTCTAAGTGAAAGAATTATTAATACATGCAAGACACTATTCTGGAATTGTTATTTTAGTTAGGGTTTATCTCATTATTTGTCTATGGTTCCCACAACCCTAGTTATGGAGTTTAGTTACTCATGGCCATAAACACAATATTCAAATATATTAAATAAGAGTTCATGTACTTACTTCAATGAGAAAGAGTAAAATCCAAAAGTTTGCTGGATTAATCACCAAAAATCACTTGCAAGAATCTCCCAATCTAACACTAATACACAAAGTCTAATAATATGATGTCTAACAATACGGAGTCTAACAATACAGAGTCTAACAGTCTAAGAGTCTAACCCCAAAAAACGAGGTTTTTTGAACTATTTCTAAAAAAATAAAAACCTAATTAAACAAGGATTCTGTTTGCTGGAAATCTGCAAAAACGCGGCTGGGTCGATGAACCTCACGACGGATCGTCGTGGTCACGACGGACCGTCTTGGACTCCGTCGTCCCATAGTTGTGCAATTTCTTCTGCTGCTCTCTTCACCACCCTCGACGGCAAGTATAACAGACTGTCATAGGCACAACGGTCCATCGAGGGTCTTCGTTTCAAAACACTTCAACTCTTGGAATCTGGGTACTGGATTACTTCTCTGAACTTCATGACGAACCTGCAGGACAGACCGTCATAGCCACGACGGACCGTCACAAGCTTCGTAACCCCACACTTGGTCAGACTTCCCCATCTTCCTTCAGCAACTTCACTACGCTGCCACCTACAGACTATCACAAGCACGACGGACCGTCATAAGCTCTGTAGGTGGTCTCTTCTACATTTCTTCGCTCAAAATCTCCGCATTCAGCTTTGGATAGATTTCCTGCAAAACAAAGAGAAACTTATATAAAAATTAGCACAAAAAAAGTCTTTTGGACACACTAAACATAAGGAAAAAGTATTAATTATACCGTGAAACCACGGTATATCAACACCCTCAACTTAAATTCGTTGTTTGTCCTCAAGCGACACACTATGACTTACTACACAATCTTTGTACAATAGTATACATGTTTTATCCTTTGCAATCATTTGGCTATCAATCCCGATTAATCTCATCAAATCTATGCATGCTATCACTATTAGGCTTGAATTTTGTGGGATCAGAACATGACACAGGCTCACCATGCACTAACACTTACCCTCTTCAATTTCTCACCGAGGTGCTAACAATTCCGGTATTGCAACTAGTGTTCTCACTTTAAAACAAAATCCTCATTTTTCACACAATGATTTTAGTTTGAGTATAAGAATTACTTTTTCAACACTCACTCTCAGAACAAAGTCACATTCATTCATACATATTGCCATAAGTTTGCCCTTATTTTCACTGCCTTAAGTTCGCTATACAACCCTTAGGATCACGATAGGACTTTCTTAGCTAGTAACATAGGCTCAGGGCCAGGTAGGGTATATTTAGGTATAGTTTATTGACTTTTTGCCCTCCTTGACATATCGGCTAAACCTTCCACTTTCTATCATTTTATCTCACCCAGTTTCTCATATTCTTTCACCTTGCTATTTTCTCTTCTTTCTTCATTTGTGTAAGTGACTCTCTTCTTTTCTTGCTTGTATTTCATGTGTATTTTTCTTTTACTTTACTTTTCTCTCAACTATTTCTTGAGTCACTTTACTTTTGTTCTTTCTCTCTCTTTGTTCTTTCAACCCGACTTTCCAGAGCATTCCTCATAATAGCCACCCTCAACTCATGGCTTTGCCATGAGTTAAGGTACACAATACCCAAAATTGGGTCAGGGCCATAATGAAGGTTGGTTACTGCATTGGCCACCCTCAACTTATGCTTTTGGCATAAGCTGAGGTGCACATGTCTAAGGAGGGACCAGGGCCAACACATCGTTCCCAGAAAAGATCAGTTGGGGTGAAAAAGAAAGGTCTAATTTAAGCTCAGATTATTTGGATCAAAGAAGGATAAATTTCATTTGGTTTCTTTTATTTAGGCTAGAAATGGGCTATATTGAATAAGGGCCTATGATCCTTTCCTAATTGTCTATTACAACTTACTTTTAGCAGGACTAAGCAGACAAGTTCTTGCTCAGTACCAATAGTGGACTTATTCGAATTTTCCTCACACTCATTTCACATCTCATCACTATACCAGATTATTAGACACCTAGTTCTAATTTAAGACTTAGGGTAATGCAATGGTGTAACTCTATCTCATGCTTAGAGCCACACAATTATCAGTTACTATGCCTAGTCATGCATCACTTTCCAGTTTATCAGGATATCATTTTAGCAATCATGCTTCAGAATTAAACTATGTACAAAGGATATAAACATGTCGGTTCAAGAGAAAAAGTAATCAGTCTGTTGGGGAAAAAGAACACAGGCAAGAAAACCCTAAAAGAGGATAGTGAGTTGGGCTACTCAGACTTCACCTTAATGCTCACTTTCCGTTTACCCCACCCCCAACAAAAAAACATGCAATTTTCCCCAATGCATAAAAATCTAAATACTAGAGTGGTAGGTGAAGCAAACCTGTGGAGCAAAGCACCGTTGATAAGAAAGATGGTGGGTCCGGTTCCCCGGAACCCACGTCCTCTGAAATATGGACACCCTCAGTGGTGTCCTCAGCAACAGTTGCACCATCAGTAGTGCCTCCTGCTATCTCCACAGTGCGGGAGCTAGACTCCCTAGCCGCTAACTCTGATGCTCTCATTTGGTGCGCCTCCTCCTCAGCAAGTGAGGCTCTCCTCGCAGCCTCTATCTCTCGGCGCTCCTTCTTCCGTGCTCACGCCTCGTCCTCTGCTCGACCCCTACGCCTCTTGGCACTCTCTCTCGAGAGAGGTGGTGGAATGTCTGAAGTAGTAAAAAGGGCCGCCAACATTGTGTCCTTAGCAGGCTCGACAGAAGGGGCCTCAGACTCCGGCACCCTAGCCTCTAAGATCGTGTCGATGTCTGCACGAAGACTGTCGACTGCATCCTGAAGAGTCGACATATCCATCGGAGGGGATGGTCGGGCTAGCACCCTCAACTCAAAAGCATCCAAATGCTGGTTAACCTCAACGATCTTCCGCTCTGTAAACTGGACAATTTTCCTCTCTAGGCGCTCTTCTGACTCAGTAATAGACTTATGCATCCTCGGCTGGATATGATGCAAAAGTGTGGCCATTAGCGCCTCTAGTTTTTGTACCCTAGCAAGCAGGACCAGTGCCGGTAGAGGGGCTTTGCGAGAGGAGCTCGGGGCAGTGGTACTGCCCGGGATAGACTCGACTGGCGTAGTGTCAGTGGACGCCGCCTGTTTAGCCTTGCGGGCCTGGGCTACCGTATCAGCAAGATCATCAGCAAGTGGGGGCAGCTCTGGACGGGGCCCTCTGCGTGGAGCCAACTCATTGGCCTCGTCTCTGAGGAGGCCGACGTCAACAGTGCCCTGCGGGGTCTTAAGCTGATCTACGTGCCATATGGGCACACCTGCGCACCTGCAGAGAGCAAAGATCATGCACGGGAAAGGGTAGAAAGTAGTGACCTTGAATGCCCTCTCGTGCATGACTGCCTGTAGAAGCCATGCGAAGTCCACCTCGAACCCGGCTATCATCTCCGCCATCAACACTGCTCGATCGCAGGTAACGATATTATCTGCAGCTGTGGGGGGAAGGCAGTGACGGACAAGCAGCCATAAGAACTTCGCCGTGAAAGTGAGGTTGGCCGTCTTGATGGCTCCCTTCGGCTCAGTCACCCAATCGAAACCCTCTCCATCTACTGACAGGTGCAGGGTCATCCACCGCTTGGTGGTCTCTCTCAGTGATGGCTTGCGCAGGAACTGGCCATCTTTAACTATCTGCCAGCGGTAGTCAAACTCGGCAGTGAGAGGGGTCCGAGTAACATCAACACCCTCGCCGTATAGAAACCGGCGGATGGCAGGCAGCGAAATGTCAACATGTACGCCCCGTACACGGACCTGCTCCAGTGGGGCCTGTTTAGCGCGGGCAGTCCTCCTATCTATCTTTGATCGTAGATTCGCTACATAGGATGCGTAGAACTCTCGGACCATTTCTTCACTGTAACGTCCCAACGGACGTGTTGTCCACTCCAAGCGATGCCTGATGAAGAGATTTTGTATCTCAGGCATCGTCGGGAGACTCCCTTTAAGGACCCTCCGTTCCAAGGTGAGTTTTCGAGTCATCACTCCTTTATCAGTCAGGAACTTGGCGTCAGAGTAGACTTGAAATTGCCCGTCGACACACAAACGGTTGGGCTGGTCAGTGGCTTGGGTGGGTATCGGAACTGGTGAGCCTGATGTAGATTCTGAACTGTCAGCCTCATCAGACGAGGCCGACGCTGCAACGGTGGCGGGTGCAGGAACCTCAGCAGAGCCGGAGGCTTCCTCGGACCATGATACTCCTAAGGAGCCAGACGCTCCTTCTTCATTTGTGGCTGACCCAGAGGGTGTGCCGGTCAGTGTGCGCTATTCATCAGACTGGGAGGAAGTGACTACGCCGGACGCCACCTTTTTGGGTGTGACTCTGGGAGCACTACAGCACGGGAAGGTGTGGAAGTGCCTGGGGGCACATACTCAAGGTCACGCTCATCATCAGAGCCGATGACCATGCGGGCAGACGGGGCGACAGACTTTGATCGCCCGCGTGCTTAGATTCGGTCTTGCTTGAGTGCCATAGTAGATAGTACCTGTAAAGGATCAATATTAGTATGAGTAGTGGCAAACAAGACAAGTAAAACCATACGAAATAAAACATCGAAAATAGTATGTCATTGCTACAGAAACAGTGACACACGACGGGCCTGGTCATGGATCGTCGTGACTATGACGGACCGTCATGAGGTCCGTCGTGTTTTACTTAGACTATGTATATATAGAGAACCCTGAAGGAGAGTCTCTGACTAGAATGATGGTATGTGCAGGACGGACCGTCACCGGTACGATGGTCCGTCGTAGGTGTCCGTCGTAGGACACTTAAAAAAATATGGAGACCCTTAGCAGAGGGGTCTCTGACCGTCATGACGGTCGTGCAGGATGGACCATCGTGGGTATGATGGTCCGTCACATGTGTCCCTTGAAGGACACTTAGAAAAAGTGAGAGACCCTTATAAACAGGGTCGGGTCTCTGACAACCAGAACGGTTGTGCAGGACGGACCGTCGTAGGTATGACGGTCCGTCACATGTGTCCGTGGAAGGACACTTGGAAAAAGTGCGAGACCCTTAGAAACAGGATCTCTGACAACCAGAACGGTTGTGCAGGACGGATCGTCGTGGGTATGACAGTCCGTCACATGTGTCCGTTGAAGGACAGGGTGCTAGGGCTTTTGGAACGGACCCTATGACGGTCCATCGTGAGTACGACGGTCCGTCATCGGGGTCTCATTCGGTATATCAGTGATAGAATTGGGGGTACCCCATGCATCCCTGATGAACCCACATAAAACTTGTAGTGTTTTGGACCTACATTTGTCTAACCCAACTACCTAGGAAACTAGCAATTCAAAAGCGTCTATGTCTAGGGTTGTAAACATGGAAATTTCGAACATTTTTAACCTAGGTTAGACAGATTCATATAAAAGAAACAACATATGACTAATAAATAACTAAGCTAATACTAACTAATAAACAACAATGCAAGATAAATGAGTAGAAATTAGAGAAACATACCTTAGAATTGGAGAAAAACAACTAGCCAAGTACTCGGTGGTCAGGCAGACACCCACAGCAGTATCTCCGACTAGTAGATGATAACTTCTAGGGCTTTGGAGAATTTTGGGGGAACAAATGATCGAGGGAGAGAATGTTGAAGTTTAAAAGAGAGGGAAATGGGAGATAAAATGAAGGAATCGGGTGAAATGAGGGGTTGGGGGGTTTAAACGGTCTAATTTTGAAAAAGACTCCAGCCGGGTCGGGTCGGGTACGACTCATTAATCACACGACGGTTCCCCGATGACGGTCCATCGCAGTTGTGACGGCCCGTCGTTGGTTCCGTCGTGTGTGCCCTAGTTTGAAAATAACAAAAAGACGTACCTGGTACGACGGAGGCATACGACGGTTCATCGCAGGCGCAACGGTCCGTCGATGTATCCGTCAGTGACTGATGCAGAGTAATTTTCTGTAGAATTTTCTGGTGATGTGCCTGTAAATTTAAAAACCCATTAGTAGAAAAATTCTTTTATTACTAAAAAGACTATAAGTATTGGGTTTCCTCCCAACAAACGCCTGATTTAATGTCGCGACACGACTGGGGACACTTGATTACTCAGCCTTTATCAAGATGGTTTGCCTCTATTACTTTATTACCTGATGCTTTATGCCCAAAATAAAGTTTTATTCGTTCTCTATTCATGTTAAACCACACTCCCTCTTTGGCTTTTAACTCAACTGCTCCATGAGGGAATACTTGGGTAATCAAGTAAGGGCCAGTCCATTTGGACTTGAGCTTGCCCGGAAGACAAGGAGACCCAGAACTGTCTACAAGCACCAAATCTCCAACCATAAACTCTTGTTTTGCATTTTTTTGTTCATTCTCCTTCTTCATCTTTTCTTTGTGGGATATGGCAGATACCGATTGGAGCTCACCACTCTGCCTCATGGTCCTACAAATGTTGAAGGTTGCTTCTTCATTATTCAACCGAAATGTCATTTGTCCCTTCTCCATATCAACTAAGGCTCTACCTGTAGCAAGGAATGGCCTCCCAAGGATAATAGGCACTTCAAAATCGACCTCACAATCAAGAATAATAAAATCAGCCGGAAAGATGAATGACTCCACTTTTACTAGCACATCATGGAGTATCCTTATAGGCCGTTTCACTGTCCGATCAGCCATCAGTAGCCGCATCGCAATGGGTTTTGGATCACCCAAACTAGATTTCTTGTAAATCGAGAGGGGCATGAGATTTATGCTTGCCCCAGATCACATAATGCTTTCGCAAAATGTAATGACCCAACTGTACAAGGAATAGTGAACGCACCAGGATCTTCTTTATTTTGTACGAGGGATCTTGTAGCAATAGCACTACAATGTTGCAGTCTATCATCATCCTCGAAAGTGACCGATCTTTTCTTGGTGACCAGATCTTTCATGAATTTGGCATAACCGGGCATTTGTTCTAGAGCTTCTACCAAAGGGACCTTCATAGAAAGCTGCTTCAACATTGTTATGAAACGCCGGTATTTACCATCCTCGGTCTTTTTCACTTATCTCTGAGGGAAGGGTGGTGGTAGCCTAGGCATGGGAATTACCTTGATAGGTACGTTTGCATCTTTTCCATTACTTTCCTCTACTTCACCACTAGCCTTTACCACATTATCATTATCCTTTCTCACATTTTCCTCAGTAGATGGCATAGGTGGGTCAATGGTTTGCTTACCACCCCGAGTAGTGATTGCCATACAGTGCGCATCATTCTTTGGATTTTGGACAGTGTTGCTAGGAAGAGTGCCTGGTTGCCGTGTGTTCACTGTCGCAGATAATTGGGCCACTTGCAATTCGATCTGTTTAATCAAAATTGCATATGTATCAACTTTTTGCCCAATACTAGATAAATCACCCCTTAACTCTTTAATGTGCTCATCACTAGCATCGAACCTTCTCATCATTTTGTGCAACATATCCTCAAATCGCGCCATACTATCTACACCATCCCTAGGAGTAACTTCACAATTTTGAGGAGGGACATAGGGCCCATTCCTGTCGTTTCTATTAGCATAGTTACCTCTGTTAAAGTTGTTGTCGCGGTTGTAGTTTCCATCTCGGACATAATGACCCTCACGATTGTAATTACTATAGTTTCGATCTTGGTTCCCTTGACCTTGGCGCCAATTATCCTGATTAGAGCCTTGGCGCTTGGTCGGAAACCCCCCGTCCGCTCATTTACTGCATAAGTGTCCTCCGCATAATAGCATTCATCATTAGGAGGTGGTGGTTTAGCCAAGTAGTTGACTGCATTTATCTTTTCTGCACCCCCAGTGACATGTTTTAGTACCAACCCAAGCTCGGTTCTCATCTGAGCCATTTCTTCCCGAATCACATCTGTGGATGGGTTGTGAGTGGACTGCACTGCGAAGGTGTTTCTTCCTGTATCAGACTTCCTAGTACTCCAAGATTTTTTATTCCGGGAGATTTTTTCTAATTTTTCAGCAATCTCAGCATAAGGGCATTCTCCATAAGATCCACCTGCTATAGTGTCCAACACCACTTTGTTGTTATCATCCTGTCCCCGATAGAAGTATTCCTTCAGTGACTCATCATCTATGCGGTAATTTGGAACACTTCTCAAGAATGAGATGAATCTATCCCAAGAACTACTAACTGACTCTCCTGGTAGTGCCACAAAGTTGTTCACTCTGTCTTTGTGGTTTAGTTTCTTGGAGACCGGATAGTAGCGTGCTAAGAAAACATCCCTTAATTGGTTCCAAGTGAAGATTGAGTTGTATGGGAGCTCAGTGAACCATATAGAAGCATCTCGTCAGTGAGAGAAGAAACACTATGAGCCCTATTACATCTAGATCCAAATCAGGACTCCCTACACAACTTTTACACACTGCCCTTACCTTAGCTATATGGACATGTGGATCCTCAGAAGGTAGCCCTGAAAACAAACCTCTGGCAGTGAGCATTTGAATCAGGCTACTAGTTACCACAAAGGTGTGGCCTGTGGGTAGAGGGGGCAAGAAAAGTGGCCCATCCGAGTCTGCTATGTTATCATACCCTCTGTAGTATGCTTGGGGCCGTGGAGCTGGATTTTTTCCCCTCTGTATGTGTTCACCCGTAGCATCGGGTACATATGACCATGAACATCAACCGGAGTTTGGATTTTCTGGTTCGGATCATCATCATTTATTCCCAAGTTTCGATTCATATTGCGTAGTGTCGCTCTAGCTCGTGATCGTAGGGAAACAAGGGTTCTCTTCCTCTCCGTGTATTTGGCATACAAGGAGGATAGTTCTAAAAAAAATCAAAAACAATAAAACAAAGCAAAATCAAGAAAATATCGACTAAACTATAGTAATAAGTTCAAGTTAATCTAAAAGCTATATTTCCTGGCATCGGCGCCAAAATTTGATACGCTCAAACTTACTTCTTATTTAAGAAGTAAAGCGGTCGTGTCAACTAAATAACCCAACTAGTGAGGTTGGGATCGTTCCCACGAGTAAAATAGTCTAGACTTAACTTCAACATGTTATTAGTATTGTATGGACAATGACTTCCTTGGAAAGTAAAAACATAAAAAGGGGGGTTTCTATTTCTAAATGAGTGAAAATAAATAACGAACTTGAAAGAGACACTTAACAGCTTTGACAGTTGGATTTTAATCAATTAATCAAAATAACTAGGGTTTACGTGTTCCCCACAGGTTCATAACTTGATAATTCTAACTATAACAATTCTTTCATAGTATCTTGCATGCAAAGTGGTAAGTTATGTATTTCTAAATCCTTGGTCCGGCATCTAGAAAATCTCACTACGCACCTTGGTCCGACTACGTGTGTTGCTATCCTAACCCTTATCATTACCTCATATTAAGCATCATATTCGATATTTGACTAAGTTATTACCTCATACCAACCAATACTACCCTATTAGATAGTATACACTAAATCTATGTTAATAATTCTTTTCCTATTATCTACCTCCTTGGTCCGGCAAGTAGCATTAAGGCGAGTTCTAACGTTGGCCATCCGTTAAAAAGACTTCTAAGCGAAAGAATTATTAATACATGCAAGACACTATTCTAGAATTGTTATTTTAGTTAGGGTTTATCTCATTATTTGCCTATGGTTCCCACAACCCTACTTATGGAGTTTAGTTTCTCATGGTCATAAACACATTATTCAAATATATTAAATAAGAGTTCATGTACTTACTTCAATGAGAAAGAGTAAAATCCAAAAGTTTGCTTGATTAATCACCAAAAATCACTTGCAAGAATCTCCCAATCTAACACTAACACACAAAGTCTAATAATATGATGTCTAACAATACAAAGTCTAACAATATGGAGTCTAACAGTCTAAGAGTCTAACCCCAAAAAATGAGGTTTTTTGAACTATTTATAAAAAATAAAAAATCTAATTAAACAAGGACTCTGTTTGCTGGAAATCTGCCAAAACGCGGCAGGGTCGACGAACCTCATGACGGATCGTCGTGGTCACGACGGACCGTCATGGACTCCGTCGTCCCATACTTGTGCAATTTCTTCTGCTGCTCTCTTCACGACACTCGACGGCAAGTATAACGGACCGTCATAGGCACAACGGTCCGTCGAGGGTCTTCGTTTCAAAACACTTCAACTCTTGGAATCTGGGTACTATATTACTTCTCCGAACTTCATGACGAACATGCAGGACGGACCGTCATAGCCACGACGGACCATCACAAGCTTCGTAACCCCACACTTGGTTAGACTTCCCCATCTTCTTTCAGCAGATTCACTACGCTGTCACCTACGGACCGTCACAAGCACAACGGACCGTCATAAGCTCCGTAGGTGTCTCTTCTGCATTTCTTCGCTCAAAATCTCCGCATTCAGCTTTGGACAGATTTCCTGCAAAACAAAGAGAAACTTATATAAAAATTAGCACAAAAAAGGCTTTTGGACATACTAAACTTAAGGAAAAAGTATTAATTATATCGTGAAACCACGGTATATGAATGAGGCGTATATATTAGACTCCATGTCTAGCTCATGTAGTAGCTCCCAAATTCAGACTATTAGTGCATTGACCAACTTTTAGTTTTGTTAGAGTTATCTAGAGGCATGTCCCAGCAACTCGACTCAGTTAGAGTCTTTTCAGTCATAGTAGTATAACAAACTTGAGTTTTAAGTGATTTTTTTCAATTATCACTAAACTTTTATGGTTTCACACACACATACATATATTCAGACTTATTAGGTTTTTCTCCATTTTAGATATCCACTATGTTTATCTTATGGATAGTACATGTTTTACTAATTTTTTCTCAGTATGCTTGATATATGCCATACTTAGGTTTAGCTTGGGATCATTCGTGATCCTAGACTCCGTGTTACTTATCGGGGATAGCCTTGGGGCTTGGAATACTTGGTATCAGAGTATTATGTTCAAGATTCTGATGGTGTCCGAAAGACGCAGTGTGAAGGGTGCCACACCTATGAGGTGGAGACTATGAAGTGTTTTAAAAAAAATTCACTTTATCTTCTATTCTTGTAGTGCGTGAGATATGAATCAACTTCTTCTTTGTAATCTGTCGATATGCATTTGAGATCATGCCTTCTCATAGATCTAAAGCACAAAATGATATTGCACGCAATGCTAATGTAGTTCTTCCAGTCCCGAATTAAGAGGTTATGAACACAAAATTATAAAATGTGATATAGTTCTTGAATCTAGAGCTTAACCAATAAGAATAATCAATAATCCCAATTCCTGCAAACATTAATGGTGGATCAGCTGCAGCTAGGGTTTGGTACACTCTTCGTATGAATCTTCCAGAATTTCCATGGTCAAAGGTTGGTAAGAACCTACAGAACTTCATTTATGAGGTCAAGAAGATTCTTTGAGTATTGCAAGTGACTAGAACGAGTGTGTTGAGCTAGCATCCTATCAACTCAAGGACGTTGCTCATACTTGGTTAACACAGTGGAAGGAAAATAGGGGGATAATTGATATACCGTGGTTTCACGATATCATTAATACTTTTTCCTTAAGTTTAGTGCGTCCAAAAGCCTTTTTGTGCTAATTTTTATATAAGTTTCTCTTTGTTTTGCAGGAAATCTGTCCAAAGCCAAATGCGGAGATTTTGAGAGAAGAAATGCAGAAAATACCACCTATGGAGCTGATGACGGTCTGTCGTGCTTGTGACGGTCCGTAGGTGGCAATGTAGAGAAGCTGCTGAAGGAAGATGGGGAAGTGTGACCAAGTGTGGAATTACGAAGCTTGTGACGGTCCGTCATGGCTATGACAGTCCGTTCTGCAGGTTCGTCGTGGAGTTCAGAGAAGTGATCCCAGTACCCAGATTCCGAGAGTTGAAGTATTTTGAAACGAAGACCCTCGACGGACCGTTGTGCCTATGACGGTCCGTCATACTTGCCGTCGAGGGGAATGAAGAGAGCAGCAGAAGAAAGTGTACAAGTATGGGACGACGGAGTCCATGACGGTCCGTCACGACCACGACGGTCCGTCGCATGGTCCGTCGACCCAGCCGCGTTTTGGCAGATTTCCAGCAATTAGAGTTCTTGTGTAATTAGGTTTTTATTTTTATATAAATAGTTCGAAAAACCTCGTTTTTGAGGTTAGACACCAGATAGTTAGACATCATATTATTAGACTCTTTGTACTAGTGTTAGATTTTCGGATTATCATTGATTGCAAGTGATTTTTGGTGATTAATCAAGAAACCTTTTGGATTTTATTCTTTCTCATTGAAGTAAGTACATGAATTCTTATTTGATATATTTGAATATTGTGTTTATGACTATGAGTAACTAAACTCCATAACTAGGGTTGTGGGAACCATAGGCAAATAATGAGATAAACCCTAGCTAAAATAACAATTCTAGAATAGTGTCTTGCATGTATTAATAATTCTTTCGCTTAGAAGTCTTTTTAACGGATGATCAACGTTAGAACTCGCCTTAATGCTACTTGCCGGACCAAGGAGGTAGATAATAGGAAAAGAATTCTTAGCATAGATGTAGTGTATACTATCTAATAGGCTAGTATTGATTGGTACGAGGTAATAACTTAGTCAAATATCGAATAGGATGCTTAATATGAGGTAAAGATAAGGTTTAGGAAAGCAACACACGTAGCCGGACCAAGTTGCGGAGTGAGATTTTCTTGATGCCGGACCAAGGATTTAGAAATACATAACTTATCACTTTGCATGCAAGATACTAGGATATAATTGTTATAGTTAGAATTATCAAGTTAAGAACCTGTGGGGAACACGTAAACCCTAGTTACTTTGATTAATTGATTAAAATCCAACTTTAAAAAAACTGTTAAGTGTCTCTTTCAATTTCATTAGTTATTTTTACTCATTAGGAAATACAAACCCCCCATTTTTATGTTTTACTTTCTAAGGAAGTCATCAACCGAACAATAGTAATAACAAGTTGAAGTTAAGTCTAGACTATTTTCCTTGTGAGAACGATCCCAACCTCACTAGTTGGGTTATTTACTTGACGCGACCGCTTTACTTCTTATTTGAGAAGTAAGTTTGAGCTTATCAAATTTTGGCGCCGCTGCCGGGGACTTTAGCTTTTAGATTAACTTGAACTTATTACTATAGTTTAGTTGATATTTTCTTGATTTTACTTTGTTTTATTGTTTTTGATTTCTTTTCAGAACTATCCTCCTTGTATGCCAAATACACGGAGAGGAAGAGAACCTACGATCACGAGTTAGAGCGTACACTGCGAAATATGAATCGTAACTTGGGAAATAATGATAAGGATCCAAACCAGAACATCCCAGCTCCGGTTGATGTTCATGGTCAGATGTTACCCGATGTTCCGGGTGAACATCAACAGAGGGGATAGAATCCCGCTCCACGGCCCCAAGCATACTACAGAGGCTATGATTACATAGCAGATTCGGATGGGCCACTGGTTTTGCCTCATCTACCCACAGGCCACACTTTTGTGGTAACTAGTAGTCTGATGCAAATGCTCACTTCCAGATGTTTGTTTTCAGGGCTACCTTCTGAGGATCCACATGCCCATATAGCTAAGGTAAGGGCAGTGTGTAAAAGTTGTGTGGGGAGGCCTGATTTGGATCTAGATGTAATAGGGCTCAGAGTGTTTCCTCTCTCACTGACGGGAGAGGCTGCTATTTGGTTCACTGAGCTCCCATACAACTCCATCTTTACTTGGAATCAACTGAGGGATGTCTTCTTAGCATGCTACTATCCGGTCTCCAAGAAACTAAACAACAAAGACAGAGTGAATAACTTTGTGGCACTACCAGGAGAGTCAGTTAGTAGTTCATGGGATAGATTCACCTCATTCTTGAGAAGTGTTCCAAATCACCGTATAGATGATGAGTGACTGAAATAATACCTCTATAGGGGACAAGATGATAACAACAAAGCGGTATTGGACACTATAGCAGGTGGATCTTATGGAGAATGTCCTTATGCTAAGATCGCTAAAAAATTAGAAAAAATCTCCCAGAATAACAAAGCTTGGAGTTCTAGGAAGTCTGATACAGGGAAAAACAACTTTGCAGTGCAGTCCACTCACAACCCAGCCACAGATGAGATTCGTGAAGAAATGGCTCAAATGAGAACTGAGCTTGGGTTGGTACTAAAACATGTCACTGGGGGTGCAAAAAAGATTAATGCAGTCAATTACTTGGCTAAACCACCACCTCCAAACGATGAGTGTTATTATGAGGAAGATTCCTATGCAGTAAATGAACAGATGGGGGGTTTCCGACCAAGCGACCAAGGCTCAAATCAGGATAATTGGCGCCAAGGTCAAGGGAACCAAGGTCGGAACTATGGTAACTACAATCGTGAGGGTCATTATGTCCGAGATGGAAACTACAATCGCGACAACAACTTCAACAGGGGTAACTATGGTAATAGAAATGACAGGAATGGACCCTATGTTCCTCCTCAAAATCGTGAAGTTACTCTTAGGGATGGTGGAGGTAGTATGTCGCGAGTTGAGGATATGTTGCACAAAATGATGAGGAGGTTCGATGCTAGTGATGAGCACAATAAAGAGTTGAGAAATTATTTAGCGGGTATTGGGCAAAAAGTTGATACCCATGCAATATCAATTAAGCAACTTGAGTTACAATTGGCCCAATTATCTGTAACTGTGAACACACGGCAACCGGGCACCCTTCCTAGCAATACTGTCCAAAATCCGAAAAATGATGGACATTGTATGACAATTACTACTCGCGGTGGTAAGCAAACCATTGACCCACCTATGCCATCTGATGAGAATAAGGTGACAACAGAATACGATAAAGTGGTAGAAGTTGATGCCGAATTAGAGGATAACACTACAAAAGATGCTGAAGTGCCTAAAAAGGTAACTCCTATGCCTAGGCCACCACCCCCATTTCTGCAAAGATTATTGAAAAAGACCGAGGATGGCAAATACCGACGTTTTATGACAATGTTGAAGCAACTCTCTATCAATGTCCCTTTGGTAGAAGCTTTAGAACAAATGCCCGGTTACGCCAAATTTATGAAAGATCTGGTCACAAAGAAAAGATCGGTCACTTTTGAGGATGATGATAAAATGCAGCATTGTAGTGCTATTGCTACAAGATCTCTGGTCCAAAAGAAAGAAGATCCGGGTGCGTTCACTATTCCTTGTACAATCGGGCTATTACATTTTGCGAAAGCATTATGTGATCTGGGGGCAAGCATAAATCTCATGCCCCTCTCAATTTACAAGAAGTTGGGTTTGGGTGACCCAAAGCCTACTACGATGCGGCTACTGATGGCTGATCGAATAGTAAAATGACCTATAGGGATACTCCACGATGTGTTAGTAAAAGTGGAGTCATTCATATTTCCAACAGATTTTGTTATCCTTGATTGCGAGGTCGATTTTGAAGTGCCCATTATTCTTGGGAGGCCATTCCTTGCTACGGGAAGAGCCTTAGTAGACATGGAAAAGGGGCAGATGAAATTTTGATTGAACAATGAGGAAGTGACCTTTAATGTTTGTAGGTCCATGAAGCAGAGTGGTGAGGTACAATCGGCATCTGCTATATCCTACAACATGGGTGAGACATCTGAGACACAAATAGAAGAACGTCTAGGTGTAGAAGCATTAGCGGCAGTAATAATGAACTTTGATAATGATTGCATTGAAGAGTATGAGTCATTAGTCACGGCTCTTGACCGAGGTGATGTTCGGTTTAAACCGAAGAAATTTGAGCTTGCCATGAAAAATCGCGAGTCCCCACCCACGAAACCATCTATAGAGGAGGCTCCAAAAGTTGAATTAAAAGTTCTCCCACCTCATCTTAGGTATGAATTCTTAGGAAATGGTGACACTTTGCCGGTTATCATTGCATCAGACCTGGATGAACAACAGGTTCAGAGTTTGGTGAAGGTACTAAAAAGGTTCAAAAGAGCTATTGGGTGGACCATTGCGGACATTATTGGGATCCCTCCGGGTATTTGCTCTCATAAAATCCAACTCATGCCTGATCACAAGCCGAGTATTGAGCACCAGAGACGCTTGAATCCTCCTATGCAAGAGGTTGTGAAGAAGGAAATCATCAACTGGTTGGATGCCGGGGTAATCTATCCAATCGCCGATAGCAGTTGGGTATGCCCGGTTCAGTGTGTACCTAAGAAAGGGGGAATGACTGTGTTCCCCAACGAAAAGAATGAACTTGTTCCAATGAGACCGGTTACTGGATGGAGGGTGTGTATGGATTACCGTAAACTGAACTCATGGACTGAGAAAGATCATTTTCCTATGCCCTTCATGGATCAGATGTTGGATAGACTTGCTGGAAAAGGGTGGTCTTGTTTTCTTGATGGGTATTCGGGGTATAATCAGATTTCTATTGCACCAGAAGATCAAGAGAAAACCACCTTCACTTGTCCATATGGGACCTTTGCGTTCAGAAGAATGTCGTTTGGGTTGTGCAATGCACC
This sequence comes from Solanum habrochaites, assembly GCA_027704765.1. Taxonomy (NCBI): domain Eukaryota; kingdom Viridiplantae; phylum Streptophyta; class Magnoliopsida; order Solanales; family Solanaceae; genus Solanum; species Solanum habrochaites. The sequence goes on along the minus strand of JAKWJA010002490.1, from coordinate 10,419,195 downwards.
TGCAACCTTTCAGAGATGTATGATGTCAATATTTTCTGACATGGTGGAGGATACTATAGAAGTTTTTATGGTTGATTTTTCTATGGTCGGTGATTCATTCGAGCGGTGTTTGACCAATTTATCTGAGGTTCTTAAGAGATGTGAAGACTGCAATTTAGTACTAAACTGGGAAAAGTGTCATTTCATGGTAAAAGAGGGTATTGTGTTGGGTCATCACATTTCAGAAAAGGGCATAGAGGTTTATCGAGCTAAAGTCGAGGTAATAGAGAGACTGCCCCCACCAATCTCTGTGAAAGGTGTGAGAAGCTTTCTTGCGCATGCAGGTTTTTACCGAAGATTCATCAAAGACTTTTAAAAGATTGCACACCCATTGTGCAAACTGCTGGAGAAAGATTGTAAATTTTGTTTTGATGAATCTTGTCTTAAGGCATTCGGTGAACTAAAAGAAAAATTGGTATCTGCGCCTATCATTATTTCCCCGAATTGGAACAGTCCATATAAGGTAATGTGCGATGCTAGTGGGGTAGCTCTTGGTGTAGTACTGGGACAGAGGAAAAACAAAATCCTTTACCCCATCTACTATGCTAGTAAAGCCCTAAATGAAGCTCAGAATAACTACACAGTGACTGAGCAAGAACTCCTAGCAGTAGTGTTTGCTTTTGAGAAATTTCGCTCCTGTTTGCAAGGTACTAGAGTTATAGTGCATACTGACCACTCAGCATTGAGATATTTGATGGCAAAGAAGGATGCAAAACCTAGGCTGATTCGTTGGGTATTACTGCTACAAGAATTTGACTTTGAAGTGATGGATAGAAAAGGAACTGAAAACCAAGTTGCTGATCACTTATCTCGTCTAGAGGATGAAGCTTTGAGAGAGTTAGGGGATAAGACTGACATTGATGATACTTTCCCCGATGAACATGTATTAGCCGCTTCACAAGACTTGATCCCATGGTTCGCAGATTTTGCGAACTATCTAGCAAGTGATATTGTTCCACCAGATTTGTCCTTTCATCAAAGAAACAAGTTCATGTACGATGTGAAGAAGTACTTTTGGGATGAACCATATTTGTATAGGAGTTGTGCCAAAGGGATTATTCGGCGTTGTGTGCCAGAATGTGAGATGTTGAGTGTGTTGGAGGCATGCCATTCCTCACCCGTTGGTGGACATCACAGTGGTATCCGAACCGCTCATAAGATATTACAATGTGGTTACTATTGGCCAACTCTTCATCAAGATGCTCATGGGTTTGCTAAAGCATGTGACAGATGCCAACGAGATGGCGGTATTTCAAGAAAGCAAGAGCTCCCTCTAAACCCCATTCTTATGATTGAGTTGTTTGATGTCTGGGGTATTGACTTTATGGGCCCTTTCGTGAGTTCTCATGGGATGAAGTACATTCTAGTAGCAGTTGATTATGTATCTAAATGGGTCGAAGCCATAGCCCTCGCAAACAATGAAGGGAAGAGTGTCACTGCATTTTTGAAAAAGAATATATTCTCTCATTTTGGCACCCCAAGGGCCATTATTAGTGATGGGGGCTCCCACTTCTGCAACAGATTATTCAAAGGGTTATTGGAGAAATATGGGGTTCGCCATAATGTGGACACTCCTTAACACCCTCAAACTAGTGGGCAAGTTGAAGTGTCGAATCGAGAGATCAAACAGATATTGTCCAAAACAGTGAACGCTAGTAGAACGGATTGGTCAAGGAGGCTTGATGATGCTCTTTGGGCCTACCGGACAGCATATAAGACTCCCATTGGTATGTCTCCATACCAACTTTTATATGGGAAAGCTTGTCATCTTCCGGTTGAGTTAGAGCATAAAGCCATGTGGGCTATGAAGAAGTTAAAAATGGATTGGAGCGAAGCTGCAGAGCAACTGTTAAATGGGTTGAATGAACTTGATGAATTTCGCCTGAAAGCCTATGAAAGATCAGCCCTATACAAAGAAAAGATGAAGAATTACCATGACAACAAAATTGAAAAACGAGAGTTTATGGTCGGGGATTTGGTGCTTTTATTCAATTCCAGATTTCGCTTGTTTCCAGGCAAACTCAAGTCCAAATGGACTGGTCCTTACACGGTTACCCAACTATTCCCTCATGGAGCAGTTGAGTTGGAAACTAAGGAGGGTGTGCGGTTCAAGGTAAATGGACAGCGCATAAAAATCTATCTCGGGCATGCTGAATCGGCGAATGAAGTGATCGAGGCGTACCATCTTAATGAAGTCTGAGTAATCAAGTGGCCCCAGTCGTGCCGCGACATTAAATAAGGCGCTTGTTGGGAGGCAACCCAATTCTTGTCGTTTTTTTAGTACGGATAGCATTTTTCTACTACTGGGTTTTTAAATTCGCAGGCACATCACCAGGAAATTCTGCAGACAACTACTCCACAGCAGCCACTGACGGATATATCGACGGACCGTTGCGCCTGCGACGGACCGTCGTATTCATCCGTCGCACCAGGTACGTCTTTCTGCTATTTTGAAACTAGGGCACACACGACGGAACCAACGACGGGCCGTCACAACTGCGACGGACCGTCGTCGGGGAACCGTCGCGTGATTAATGAAATCTACCCGACCCGACCCGGCTGGACCTTTTCAAATTCTGACCGTTTATACTCCCCACCCCTCCATATTTCACCCCATTACTTCCTCATTCCTCTCATCTCCCCTCTCTTTTCAACTTCCACATTCCCCCCACTGATCATTGCCCCCAAAATCCTCCTAAACCTTATAATTATTATCTACTAGTGGGTGCTGCTGCTGTTGGTATCTACCTTGACAACTGAATTATTCTCCACTTGTGTTTTCTCAATTTCCAAGGTATGTGTCTCTAAATTTATACTCATTTATCTTGCATTTTGGTTTAGTAGTAAGTATTAGCTTAGTTCTTAGTCGTATATTGTTTCCTTGATATGATTATGTCTAAACCTAGGCTCAAAATGTTCGAATTTGCCATGTTGATAACCCTAGGCATAGGTGATTTTGCTTTGGTAGTTTCCTAGGTAGTTGGGATAGACAAATATAGGTCCACAACACTACAAGACCATGTGGGTTCATCGGGGTTGCTTAGGGTACCTGTAGTTCTGCCACTGTCACTCAGAACGAGACCCCAATGACGGACCGTCGCACACACGACGGACCGTCGTAGGGTCCGTTCCAGAAGCCCTAGCACCCTGCCCCAACGACACATGTGACGGACCGTCGTTTTCACGATGATCCGTCCTGCACAACCGTGCTGGTTGTCAGAGACCCTGTTTCTAAGGGTCTCTCAATATTTTCTTAAGTGTCATACGACGGACCGTCATACCAACGACGGTCCGTCCTGCACGATCGTCATGATGGTCAGAGACCCCTCTGATAAAGGTCTCCCAACATTTTCTAAGTGTCCTACGACGGACTCTTACGACGGACCATCGTACTAACGACGGTCCATCCTGCTTGACCGTCATGATGGTCAGAGACCCCTCTGATAAGGGTCTCCCAACATTTTCTAAGTGTCCTACGACGGACTCTTACGACGGACCGTCGTACCAACGACGGTCCGTCCTGCTCGACCGTCATGATGGTCAGAGACCCCCCCTTCAGGGTTCTTTATATATACATAGAACAAGTACAACACGACGGACCTCATGACGGTCCGTCATAGCCACGACGAGCCGTCATCTGTCCCGTCGTGTGATACAGTGTCAATATCACTAACACACTATTTTCAATGTTTTATGTCGTATGGGCTTGCCTGTCTTGCTTGCCACTACTCATACTAATATTGCTCCTTTACAGGTACTATCGACTATGGCACCCAAGCAAGACCGCACCTATGCACGCGGGCGATCTAAGTCTGTCGCCCCGTCTGCCCGAATGGTCATCGGCTCTGATGATGAGCGGGACCTTGAGTATATGCCCCCAGGCACCTCCGCCCCTTCCCGTTCTGCACGGGCCCCTAAATCTACACCCAAGATGGTGGCATCCGGCGTAGTCACTGCCTCCCAGTCTGATGAGGAGCTCACACTGATCGGCACACCCTCTGGGTTGGCCACAAATGAGGAAGGAGCGTCTGGCTCCTTAGGAGTATCATGGTCCGAGGATGCTTCTGGCTCTGCAGAGGTTCCCGCACCCGCCACTGTTGCAGCGTCGGCCTCGTCTGATGAGGATGACAGTTCAGACTCTACATCTGGCGCACCAGCTCATGTCCCCACCCCAGCCGCTGACCATCCAACCCATGGTGTGTCGACGGCCAGTTTCAACTTTACTCCGACGCAAAGTTCTTGACCGATAAAGAAGTAATTACTCGAACACTCACCCTGGAGCGGCGGGTACTTACAGGGAGCCTTCCCACGATGCCGGAGATTCATAACCTCTTCACCAAGCATCGCTAAGAGTGGACAGCACGTCCGTTGGGACGATACAGCGAGGAGATGGTCCAAGATTTCTACGCGTTTTATGTAGCGACTCTCCGATCACAGATCGACAGGCGGGCTGCTCTCGCTAAACAGGCCCCATTGAAGCAGGTTCAAGTCCGGGGCGTGCAGGTTGACATTTCCGTGCCAGCCATCCGTCGGTTCCTATACGGTGAGAGTGCAGATGCTACTCGGACCCCATCACTACCGAGTTTGACTACAGCTGGCAGATAGTGAAGGATGGACAGTTCCTGCGAGAGCCAGCACTGAAGGAGACCACCAAGAGGTGGATGGCCCTGCACCTATCAGTAGACGGAGAGGGTGCCGATTGGGTCACCGAGCCAAAGGGGGCCATCAAGAGGGACAACCTCACGTTCGTTGCAAAGTTCTTGTGGCTGCTCGTTCGTCACTGCCTTTCCCCCACAGCTGCTGATAACATAGTCACCTGGGATCGAGCAATGCTGATGGCGGCGATGATAGCCGTCTTCGAGGTGGACTACGCATGGCTTCTCCAGGCATTCATGCACGAGAGGGCATTCAAGGTCACTACCACCTACCCCTTTCCGTGCATGATCTTTGCCCTTTGAAGGTCTGCAGGTGTGCCCATATGGTACATAGATAAGTTGAGGACCCCGCAGGGTACCGTTGACGTCGGCCTCATCAGAGACGAGGCCAATGAGTTGTCCCCTCGTAGAGGGCTCCGTACAGAGCTGCTACCACTTGCTGATGATCTTGCAGACACGGTAGCCCAGGCCCGCACAGCTACACAGGCGTCCACTGACACTACCCCGGTCGAGTCTATCCCAGGTAGTAGCACAGCCCTGAGCTCCTCTCGCACAGCCCCTCTACCGTTACTGGTCCCGCTAGCTAGGGTCCAGAAACTAGAGGCACAAATGACCACCCTTCTGCACCATATTCAGTCGTGGATGCAGAAGTCGATTACAGAGTCTGAAGCACGTCTAGAGAGGAAGATGCAGTAGTTTACAGAGCGGAAGATAGTGAGGTCAACCAGCGTCTGGACGCCTTTGAGTTGAGAGTGTTAGCCTGACCAGCCCCTCTGGTGGATGTGTCGAATCTTCAGGCTGCAGTCGACAGTCTTCGTGCAGACATCGACACGATCCTAGAGGCAAGGGTACCGGAGTCTGAGGCCCCTTCTGTCGAGCCTGCTGAGAATACCGTGCTAGCGGCCCTGTTTACCACTCTAGACATTCCACCACCTCCCCCTCGAGAGAGTGCCAAGAGGCGTAGGGGTCGAGCAGAGTATGAGGCGTGATCAAAGAAGAAGGAGCGCCGAGAAATGGAGGCTGCGCGGAAAGCCTCACTTGCTGACGAGGCGGCACACCGGATGAGAGCGTCAGAGTTAGCGGCTGGGGCGTCTAGCTCCCGCACTGTAGATATCACTGGCGGCACTACTGATGGTGCGGTTGTTGTTGAGGACACCACTGAGGGTGTTCAGATTGCAGAGGACGTGGGTTCCGAGGATCCGGACCCACCATCTTGTTGATCGACGGCGCTTTGCGCCACAGGTTTGCTTCACCTACCACTCTAGTAATTACATTTTTATGCATTGGGGAAAATTGCATGCTTTTTTGTTGGGGGTGGGGTAAATGGATAGTGAGTGTTAGGGTGAAGTCTGAGTAGCCCAATTCACTATCCTCTTTTGGGGTTTTCTTGCCTGAGTTCTTTTTCCCCAAAAGACTGATTACTTTTTCTGTTGAACCGGCATATTTTTATCTTTTGTACATAGTTTAATTCTAGAGCATGATGGCTAAAATGATATCCTGATAAACTGAAAAAAATGCATGACTAGGCATAGTAACTGACAATTGTGTGGCTCTAAGCATGAAATAGAGTTACATCATTGCATTACCCTAAGTCTTTAATTTGAACTAGGTGTCTAATAATCTGGTATAGTGATGTCATGTAAAGTGTGTGTGAGGAAATTTGAATAGTCCACTATTGGTACTGAGCTAGAACTTGTCTGGTTAGTCCTGCTAAAAGTAAGTTGTAACAGAAAATTAGGAAAGGATCATAGGCCCTTATTCAACAAATCCCATTTCTAGCCTAAATAAAAGAAACCAAATGAAATTCTATCCTTCTTTGATCCAAATAATCTGAGCTTAAAATTAGACCTTTCTTTTTCACCTTAACTGATCTTTTCGGGGAACAATGTGTTGGCCCTGGTCCCTCCTTGGACATGTGCACCTCAGCTTATGCCAAAAGCATAAGTTGAGGGTGGCTAATGCAATAAACAACCTTCATTTTGGCCCTGACCCAACTTTGGGTATTGTGTACCTTGACTTGAGTTGAGGGTGGCTATTGTGAGGAATGCTCTGGAAAGTGGGGTTGAAAGAACAAAAGAGAGAGAAAGAACAAAAGTAAAGTGACTCAAAATTAGTTGAAAGAAAAGTAAAGAAAAAGAAAAACATACATGAATTACAAACAAAAAAAAAAAGAGAGTCACTTACACAAATGAAGAAAGAAGAGAAAATTGAGAAAAAGGGAAAGAATATGAGAAACTGGGCGAGATAAAATGATAGAAAAGGGAAGGTTTAGCCGATATGTCAAGGAGCACAAAAAGTCACTAAAGTATACCTAAAAATAGACCCTACCTGACCCTGAGCCTATGTTACAAGCTAAAAAGTCCTATCGTGATCCTAAGGGTTGTATAGCGAACTTAAGGCAGTGAAAATAAGGACAAGCTTATGGCAATAGGTATGAATGAGTGTGACTTTGTTCTGAGAGCGAGTGTTGAAATATAATCCTTATTCTCAAACTGAAATCATTGTGTGAAAAATGAGGATTTTATTCTAAAGTGAGGACATTAGTTGCAATGCCAGAATTGTTAGCACCCCAGTGAGAAATTGAAGAGGATAGGTGTTAATGCATGGTGAGTCTGTGTCATGTTCTGATCCCACAAAAAAAAAATCAAGCCTAATAGTGATAGCATGCATAGATTTGATGAGATTAATCGGGATTGATAGACAAATGATTGCAAAGGATAAAACATGGAATCTATTGTACAAGGATTGTGTAGTGATTCATAGTGCGTCGCTTGAGGACAAACAACGAATTTAAGTTGAGGGTGTTGATATACCGTGGTTTCACGGTATCATTAATACTTTTTCCTTAAGTTTAGTGCGTCCAAAAGCCTTTTTGTGCTAATTTTTATATAAGTTTCTCTTTTTTTTGCAGGAAATCTATCCAAAGCCAAATGCGGAGATTTTGAGAGAAGAAATGCAGAAAAGACCACCTACGGAGCTGATGACGGTCCGTCGTGCTTGTGACGGTCCGTAGGTGGAAGTGTAGAGAAGCTGATGAAGGATGATGGGGAAGTCTGACAAAGTGTGGGATTACGAAGCTTGTGACGGTCCGTGATGGCTATGACGGTCCGTTCTGCAGGTTCGTCGTGGAGTTCAGAGAAGTGATCCAAGTAACCAGATTCCGAAAGTTGAAGTATTTTGAAACGAAGACCCTCGACGGACCGTTGTGCCTATGACGGTCCGTCATACTTGCCGTCGAGGGGAATGAAGAGAGCAGCAGAAGAAAGTGTACAAGTATGGGACGACGGAGTCCATGACGGTCCGTCACGACCACGACGGTCCGTCGCATGGTCCGTCGACCCAGCCGCGTTTTGGCAGATTTCCAGCAATTAGAGTTCTTATGTAATTAGGTTTTTATTTTTATATAAATAGTTTGAAAAACCTCATTTTTGAGGTTAGACACCAGATAGTTAGACATCATATTATTAGACTCTTTGTACTAATGTTAGATTTTCGGATTATCATTGAATGCAAGTGATTTTTGGTGATTAATCAAGCAACCTTTTGGATTTTATTCCTTCTCATTGAAGTAAGTACATGAATTCTTATTTGATATATTTGAATATTGTGTTTATGGCTATGAGTAACTAAACTCCATAACTAGGGTTGTGGGAACCATAGGTAAATAATGAGATAAACCCTAGCTAAAATAACAATTCTAGAATAGTGTCTTGCATGTATTAATAATTCTTTCGCTTAGAAGTCTTTTTAACGGATGATCAACGTTAGAACTCGCCTTAATGCTACTTGCCGGACCAAGGAGGTAGATAATAGGAAAAGAATTATTAACATAGATGTAGTGTATACTATCTAATAGGCTAGTATTGATTGGTACGAGGTAATAACTTAGTCAAATATCGAATACGATGCTTAATATGAGGTAAAGATAAGGGTTAGGAAAGCAACACACGTAGTCGGACCAAGGTGCGGAGTGAGATTTTCTAGATGCCGGACCAAGGATTTAGAAATACATAACTTATCACTTTGCATGCAAGATACTAGCAAAGAATTGTTATAGTTAGAATTATCAAGTTAAGAACCTGTGGGGAACGCGTAAACCCTAGTTACTTTGATTAATTGATTAAAATCCAACTTTAAAAAAACTGTTAAGTGTCTCTTTCAATTTCATTAGTTATTTTTACTCATTAGGAAATACAAACCCCCCATTTTTATGTTTTACTTTCTAAGGAAGTCATCAACCGAACAATAGTAATAACAAGTTGAAGTTAAGTCTAGTCTATTTTCCTCGTGGGAACGATCCCAACCTCACTAGTTTGGTTATTTACTTGACGCGAACGCTTTACTTCTTATTTGAGAAGTAAGTTTGAGCGTATCAATAATGTAGCTCTTGTGACGTGGGATTGTTTTTCTAGAACCTTTTTGGACAAGTTTCTTTTGAGATAATTTAGGGAGGACAAAGAACAAGAGGTTATCAACTTGAAGCAGGGTTCAATTTCATTCCAATAATATGGGTTGAAGTTTGGTAAGCTCTCTAGGTATGCTCCACATATGTTGCTGAGTTTAGGGAAAAAATGAGCCAGATCTTGTTTAGAGCGTCCGATTTAGTTAAGACTGAGTGCAGGAATACTATGTTGTTAGGGGATATGTCTATCGTCAGACTCGTGAATCATGCTCAACAGATTGAGGTAGATAAGAATAGGGAAATGACTAAGAAGAAAAAGAAGGTTAGATTTGTGAATTATGAATATATGCTAGTTTTGTGAATTATGAATACTCATAGCAGAGATTGAGTGGATAAAATCGCTCACACTTTCAATAGAAGTCTACATCCCCAACACATTCATTAGAACGCGCTCCATCCCTTAAGTTTTTGTAGAATCATAAAGGTAGGTCATCAGGATCTATGTCACATTGGAGTGTTTCAAGCAATCAAACATTTCTAACTTGCCCAAAGTGTGGTAAGAAAATCTATATGAATGTTTTGATGGCATAAAGGGGTGTTTTCTATATGGTTAGTCTGGTCATAGGTCGAAGGATTACCCATATGTCAGGTCAGAACAAGGAGGTAACACGACTCATTCTACTACAGCAGCGTAACACGACTCATTCTACTACAGCAACGCTAGCAGGTTGCCCAACTCAGTAGGGTGCCTCGTTTGGTACAAGTGGCAGTCAGTGTAAAAATAGGTTGTATGCTCTCTAGGCTTTGTAGGACCAGGAAAATTCTCTTGATGTTGTAACTACAACATTAGGACCAAGAAGTTTCTCTTGATGTGGTAAATAGTTAGTTACGAGTCATTCATTTGGATGTTGTGAATTGTTATACCAAGAGGCTACACCATCTTTTTTAGCTGCCCATATAGTAGTAGAATTCATTGTCAATAAAGTATCTATACTTCCTTCTTAGTATTTACTTCAATTGGTGACTCAACTATAGCTAGATGAATATACAAGAATTGCTATCACTCTAGGAATGGATTGGTTACATTCCTGTTATGAATTAGTAAATTATAGAGCTAGTATTGTTTGGAGTAGTTGCCAAATGAGCCGGTCTTGTAATTTGAGGGTAGTAGTTCAACGCCTATAGGTCAATTTATCTCTTACCTTAAGGCCAAAAATATGATATCCAAAGGATATATATCAGCTCATTCAGGTTAAGGATTCAAATTCCAAAACCAGCACTCTTGAGTCTGTCACTAGGAAATGAGCTTTAAGAAAATCTTTCCGGAGTTTCTCCAAAAGGGAAATCGAGTTCGTAATAGATCTCCTTCGACATACCAAGACCATTTAAATTCCTCCTTAGAGAATGGTTTTGCTGATCTAAATGAATTGAAAGAACTTCTAGATAAATCCTTCATCAGACCCATCATTTTTCTCTGGGGTGCTACAATGTTGTTCTTCCGCAAGAAAGATGGTGCTCACAATATATGTTGACAATCATCACTTGAACAAAGTCATAATCAAGAATATATATCCCATACAAAGAATCAATCAGTTGTTCAACCAAATAGTGGGAGTCAGTTTCTTTTCTGAGGTAGTCCTCAAATCCGAGTACCATGAACTCAGTTTTAGAGATGTTGACAAACCAATGACAGCCTTCAAGACTAGATATGGTCAATATGAATTTGTAGTTATGTCTTCAAGACTAACAAGTTCTCTTTCAACTTTCATGGACTTAACGAATAGGGTTTTCAAATATTATTTGGACTTATTTGTCATTGTCTTTATTAATGATATCTTTATTTATTTACGAAATGAGGAAAAGCATTTGACTCATTTGAGAGTTGTTTTGCAAACCCTCAAAGATTGTTAGATTTTCTAAGTTAATCAAATGTAAATTATGGTTAGAATTAGTCACTTTCCTTGGTCATGTGGTAACCATCGAAGGGATGGAAATGGATTCTCATAAAATTAAGGGGGTACAACATTATCCCGGACCCACATCTCCAAAAAATATCAAAATTTTCTTTGTTTTGGGTGGTTATTACATGAGGTTTGTCTAAGGATTTTCATCCATAACTTCTCCATTTACCAAGTTGACTCAAAAGAAGGTCAAATTTCAATGGTCACATAAGTGTGAAATAATCTTTTTAGAACTGAATACTAGGTTGACTAAAACTCATGTCTTTACTCTACATCATAGTACAAACGGTAATTTGATTTATGATGATGCGTCTAGGGTCATCATGGGTTTTGTTTTGACGCATCGAGGTAAGGTCATAACGATTTAACACAACTTAAGTTCCACAATAAGAATTACCCAACTCATGACCTCGAACCTGCAATCATGGTATTTTCCCTAAATATTTGGAAACACTACTTGTATGGTGTCCATATTGATGTGTTCAAAGATCAGAATAGCCTCCAGGCTGTGTTCACCTAGAAAGAGTTGAATTTTGGTGAGAGGAGATGGCTTGAATTCCACAAAGACTATGGCAAGAATGTGCTTTACCGTCTGGATAAGGCCAATGTAGTGGCCGATGCTCTCGCCGCACTATTTATGGATAGTGTAGAAAATGTTGAGAAATAAAGGCTTAGACAAAGATGTTCACAGGCTTGATCGTTGGGACTTTTTTTCATGCCCTAAGCTTACACCCTGGGTGGGACTGCCACACAAGAACCATTGTTATCCCTAAGCGAACGCTTATCCTGGCTACACCTTAGTAGTAGACTTAGTCAACAAAAAATGTACTTAAATA